>QPKB01000005.1:2944849-2980021 GCA_003546025.1 Camphora micrantha
CTAAAGTGATTGACCTGCACGGGTCTTGGCAATTTAGTTTTGTCCAACTTGTCTTTCTCACTGTTTTACAAGAAAATTTAAAAACGAAAAGTGTGTGAAATTTCTCACATTGGGTGCAAATCCTTGGAGAAACTGGGTCCACTGGGCCAACACAGGGCCATCTGTTCCCTTCTTGTTCATGGGTCACACATAAGGAAGGAGCAATAGATCATGTGCAATCTCAAGGTGTTGTAGAGATCAGATAGGAGACGAAATTAGTTACTACGCCGTTTTGCAAATCAAAACTGATGAGAGAGAGAAAGGACAGCAGGCAATTACCAGCCCGATCCGAGTTGGGCTGTGGGATTCTCAGTGCAAACAGGAGATGGGCTAGGTACCTTGTCTGGATTTGGATCCTATTGCAGAAAACAGGTCCTGATGGATCCCATCCTATCTTGTTATGGGGCAGAATAGAGGTGTAATTGGGCCGAACAAGGATGAATTTTTCAGGCAATGGCCCAACACGGCCATTGATCATGTTGCACAGGCAATTCTGGCGAGGGGAGAACTTAGCCGTGGCATGGCACGGAACGACCAAGAGTGCTGGCCGTGCCGTGCCAAGCTGGGCCGGGGTGCTCGGCTGAGGCATGGCCCAGCTGGGCCCGGCCTGACATTTATATAAAAATAAATACTATTTTTCATATAATGAATATCAAATGCAATAATTAAATTTCTACTTTTCATTTTTGAATTAACATCAATGTCTTGTATTTTTATTTGATTTACTATAATAATATCGAACTTTAATTTCGAACTAGAAAATCGCAAAAAGTTCCACATAAGTCTCTTTTAATTTATATTAAAAAACTTAAATAAATATATAAAAAATCAGGATGGGCAGTGGGACCAGCATGTGAGTGGCACGACACAGCACAACGCAAACTAAGCTGTGCTACGATTTGTGCTAGGCCGATAGCCGCATTGGACAATGTACGACACGGACCCGCATGGCTAGGCCGGGCCTAAAAGTGGGTTGTGTCGTTCCCACCTCTAGGGCAGAGTCTCTCGAGAAGGATATAAGAGACTACCTTGGATTTGGATCTCTAGCAACTACACCCAGATTTCCAAATGCTCAAGGACATGATTTGACACTAGCGCCACAAATCCCTAACACTTCCAAATCCCTAACACAACCACCAACGGAGATGCTGGCGCATTGATACCAGTTGTTGGGGATATAGGGCAAACACACATGATCAATTACAGCCACAAGAAACCATTCACAACAAAGAGGATTTACGTGATACAACAAAATTTGGCTATTGTCCATAGGGCTTTGAGCATTTTGCCCGATTTTACTATGCACGAGTTAGCACGATCATTACAATGATTTCAACTTCTCTAACACTTAACAAACTCTCTCTCTCTCTCTTCTCCATAAGGGTCTCAATTTTGCTTTCACACATCTCCTTTGGAAAGGGTCTAATACCTGAGAGATCAGAGAGCTCTCACTTCTCTCACAGAGTCGAGCATAGAGTTGCGGATTACATCAATATATACATATCTACTTTTTTTCTGCTCTAAGAAAGTCCCACTATAAGGACCCAAATTCCTTTGGCCTAAACTGGTCATTGGCCTACACAATAAACTAATTCGGTCAAACCGGAACACAAGACATAAGCCCAACAACAGAGACCATTGTGGACTTTTAATTTCTTTTTTTATTTAAAGATGCCCCGATGATCATGGGTTAGAAATTAAGATGATTAGAAGATCTATAAATGATCTCATTTCATCTTAACAACACTCCTTGCTCCTTTTGATTAGAGATGATGTAGATAAACTGTCTTTCTTATTTATTGTGTTAAGCCACCGCCAACGTTACTTCCCTGCATCATTTGTAGTTACCGGACGACCTTGACTTTGTTGATACTAGACAGCTTAAACATTACATATACACACATGGAACATGGATAGTTGCGACATAAGGAAAAAGCACTGGTGGTAGCAGCGTCACATTTTTCCTTTCAGCTGGGGATATATTTTTCATTTCTTAGTCTAAGCTACAACATACCCAACATCTCCTTCTTTCCCCAAATGGACTTTACGTCAATCTCCCTTTTTTTTTTTCCGCTTTTGACTGTACCTTTAAACTACCCGGAAATTGACGTACCCAGCACCTGCACTGATATTCCTTCGACTTGGGGCTGTTCACTCCACAGGAGCGAGGTTTAAAATCGCAGTATCCGTCACGGTGTCGACCAGGGCTAAAAACCCAATATCATATCGGTATCGGTTGCGATATTATTAGTCTGTCGCGGTCATCGCGATGTGAAAATTTTTTTTTAAATCCAAAAAAATTCGCAAAAGTATCCAGAACATCTAGAATATTAGAAAATGCTGGAAAACAATGTTTTTTCCCTTTAGTATTAACAATAAATCAAAAATATCAGTCATCATAAGTCATGATTCCTGTCTGTGTTGCTGACACGCTATCTTTTCCGCATTTTATATAATGCACCATTATTTTGGCTCATAATCAATTTATTAGTGTAAAGTAGAAGAAAATAAAGATAATATATCAATCATCATTTAATACTAACTCAATTATCAAATGAGTTGTGAAATCTAAGACCATGAAGATAACATATTAAAATCTGAAACATGATAGTGGAGATAGATAAACCAAAAGGCACTTGAACATCAAAAGGTTATATGATTTACCTGAAATTAGGGGGACTAGAGAGAGAGATTGATGAGCATGACAGCCTAATTCCAAGTGAAGTATTGCTCAACCTTGATATCATCATCATCATCATTTATTCGATATGGATTATTAAAAAAATACATAATAGTTAAAATAATGGAGTTATGTTGATTTTTTTACCAAAATAAAATGATTTTTTCAAGAAATAGTGTTGGAAATATGCAAGAGAATGAGCTATGGAGGAAGGGTTGCTCTAAGGAGATGAGGGGAGAGGAAGAAGGTGGGGAAGAATGAGGGAAAAAGTGAGAAATTTTGGATTTTTTACCATTATTCCATCTTTGCACATTTTTCAAAATATCGGCCGATATATCGATTAAACCGATATTTTCAAAATATCAGCCGACATGGACCGATATTTTGGGAATATTTTGGTCTGCGATACCGAGACAGTTATCGCACCAAAATATTGGATCGGTATCGGCCGATATTTTATACCATGCAAAGGAGGCAGCATGTTCTTCCCCTGCAACAACAGCCATAAAATTATTAGGTAGTTTTAATATGAATCCATAAATAGGGGAGACCTAATTGAAAGTAGATGTTTTTTTTTCTTTGACCAGAGAAAAAAGGGAACTCCATGGCATTTTAAATGGGGGTCCATCTATCATTAAATCAGCCAAATCTACTAAATCACGTTCGCCGTGCAGGCAAAACTCGATCCATCCATCATTATTATTGCTTTTGGACATCTAAAGGATAGTGAATGAAATCTATTTTCCATGCTTTTTTTTCCTTGGTACATTGAGAAAGGTGAAAATTGTGGACATTGGTTTTGGAATCCAAAACCATTAAAACCATTAGTGCATAGAGGATGTTTTGAATTTCTTTTACGCCCAAAAACCCACACCTAATTACACTATCTTTGATTATGGACCTGAGAGAGAAAAGGATACCTAGGAATCCATACTTTGGTGGTCCCACAGTCAAGGAAAAAACAAACAACATTCAAGTTTCATTTATCCTTCTATGATAATGTCACATGTGAAATCAATAGTTCTAAGGTTTTTCTTCGTTTTTGGTAGCTATAAATTAAATCGGAGGATGAAAATTTTATAGCTAGCCATTTTTAGTATTTCAAAGAAGATTAACGATCTTGATTGTGTTTATGGGGCCCATAAAAGTTCAAAAAAATAGATGTGTGGTTATTCGGATTTTATCAAATATCCCGAGATCCGAGATAGGTCACGGTTGAAATTTGGAATATGGCCCGTGTTTGACCGTATTGATGTTTCTGACAATTTGGATCGTTGTTAATGGTCACATAGTTTAACAAAAATTAAACAAAGCATTGAGGGGAGCATTACCGTCCATGGCACTGTAGCTCCGTAAGTCTTTCCGCTTTAGACGCAAACCTCTATTTCGATTCCGATCATTTTTCTTCGCATTCGAAAAGGAGGCAATTCCTCCTAACGCAGATTGAAATAAAAGTGGACATAATCTTTCCCAAATGCTCTACATGTGTTTTGAACCAGTTTTAAGCCACTAAGAAGGTTAAATAAGACTACCCAAACACTACAAAAGTCTAAAAAGGGAGCAACAAAACCCCTACTAGGTGAAAATGCATGACAAAACCTTAACTAATTTCTAGAAAGAACACGAGAAGCAGAGACAATTGTGACCTTCTCTTCTTCTTCTTCTTCCTTTTTTTTTTAATTAAAGATGCCCCCCACGATCATATGACAAAGGCAGATTAGACATAAGATGATTAAAGATTCTATATATTATCACATCTCATCTTAACAACACTCCCTTGACCTCCTTTATTATTATTAATTTTTATTATTTATTTTTTAGTTTTGAGACCTACCATGCACTAGTCGGGGCATTGACCTAAATTTGGCCTTTTAAATCAACCCAATGGCATATATATAACACAAACTTTTTATTAATAAGCAAGCAGCCATTACATATTTGATAGTAGACAAAGCTTAAACATTACATAAGCCACACATGAAACATAGATAACTGGGACACTTATTTTCAGCGGGGGATATATTTTTCATTTCTGAGTCCAGCTACCACCACCCTATCCTTGAGTTCCCGTATTGGCATTACCTCCACCATATCCTTAATTTTCTGTATTGATGTTACCACCATCACTTACTTGATTTCCCGAATTGACGTACGCTCCTTGAAGTCCCAAATTGACGTTACCTCCAGTACATGCACTGATATCCCCTTGGACCTGGGGGTTGTTCCCTCCCCCACTAGTCTGGGTATTGCCCTAATTGATGTTACCTCAAGGTCCGACTTTTGTCACATTCTGGTCCCGAATCACTCTGGCCTAGGGTAAATTTCGAGGTGTGTCACACGTACTCCCGCATGTTGTATTTGTCTTGAGCCAAATACAACACATGAAGGAGGGAAAAATAACTTTCCATACACGTGAGAGAGAACTCACTAGAGCACATCAATAGCAATTAATCATGGCAGAAGCTGTAATTCATTCATGTGAAGGTATCAATTCCCATTCAGTCTATTTAAATTTTCAGATTTCATACAAAAGAATTATACAATTATATACATTATTTTACAAAAGAAGTGTATAAGAACCCTATACAAACAAACACTACCAAAAGTATACAAGAGAATAGCTATTCATCTAAGTGTGGCTCATGCAAAAAGGGGCTAGCCACACATCTATGACAGCTCCAAAACATAATTCTCGCTCTCCAAGGAAGATGGATCTACACGGTCTCGAGTTCGAGCCACTCCTCTAGCCCTGAAGGTACCAATGGGGTAGCCTTCTCTCCCTCCTCGTCCTTTTCAGGGCTGGAGGCTGCACCTGGGATTATGACACCAAAAGTAGCATCATCAATACGATGATTAAGCAAGTATAAGCAATAATAAGGAATTACGTAATGTATCAAATTAAATTTAAGATGGATAAATTAACAGATGTCAATGATAAGTATTAACTAGGCAAGTTGTGCGAAAATGAATAGTTTGTGCATCGTGAATCAAGTATAATGAAAACATGCAAATTCGCTGCTACCTTAAGCTCATCCTCTCACTATAGAGCAGCTCTAGTTGGGATATCACCAACTGCCCGGCCAAAAGCTAGCTAGCTACCCGGGTATGGAGTTCCGGTACTCCATATGACTTACTGCATTAGTCTTCGAATAATTAAACCAAGTTCAACCACGTTGGGTTTCACAGGGTCGAAGCTCAGTAGTGCCGACTCTATTGAATCAAATAAAAATCAAATAATGATCGGATTTGAGTAAGTTTGAATTTCACTTGTCCAAATCAAATCGAATAATAATATCATATCACGTATACTTACTCAATCCTCATTTTCAATAAATTCTGAATTCGGAAATACGATATTGAAGTTACGAATTAGGTGTAAATAATTAGACTTCAATAAACACTGACAAGGCTATCAATTTACTAAGTAGGATTTGATATCAATGAATTTGGTAAGATATGTAAAAACCATAAATTTTGGTGCCTATGGTTATTATTATTTTTATCATTTTGGGTAGAAATCTTCATTGAGGTTGGGACGTCTAATGCAGGGGACTACAATGCACCCGTACCACCTACATGTGCAACCAGCAACGACAAATATGGTGTGGCTGTTTGCGTTGGGTGCAACCAGAGGCATCTCCATTCTTTGGATTCTCCATTCTTTGCATTCCTAAATTTTCATTCCAAGGAGGATGATTGAGAAACTGCAACCACATGTATTCCCATCATGTGAGAATGAAGAAACATTTCCCCTAGGTCTATAAAGATCCAACAAGATCCTTTATACGTTAAGTAAAGTTACTTGCACTCGGTTTACAAAGATCCAAATGGGTCAAAAGGTTTGCAACATCAATGAAATTCTTACAACATTGAATGACAATTAAAGGTTCAACTTTCGTTATCCCATTGTGCTAAAAAATTCCAAAAATTAACAAAGTCAAATCACATTTCACTGGTCTCTCCGTTAATGAGCAAGATAGGCCATGCACACAAAACCTTATTTATTTTTTGGAAAGCACTGGAAGCAGATGTTGGCGCTTTGATACCAACTGTTGGGGATAAGGGCAAACACACATGATCAATTACAGCCACAAGAAATCATACGACACAAGAGATTTACATGGTACAACAACCTTGCCTTTGTCCACAGGGGCTTTGAGCGTTTTGCCCGATTTTGCTACGCACGAATTAGACGACTCATTACAATGATTTCAAACTCTCTCACTGTTACACCGCCGACCCAATTTAACCCTGATTAGTGCTAATTATGGTGCTTTAGTTAAATTAATTGTTCTTAGTTGCTCATTGTGGTGATTAGTGTTAATTAACCGTTATAGTCTGAGTTAGTTGAGCTTTGAATCTCGGAAATGTGAGTTGGAACCGATTTGACTCGGTTGAGTAAAGTCAAGGGTGTTTTCGTAATTATTGATTTTCGCATTTCGCATCATTGGAAATGATACCATCTGAATATGAATTACAGCTTTCGCTATAATTTAAATGTTATTGTTATGTCCTAGTGAGCCAAACTCACGAGTGGAAAAGTTATTTTTTTTCTCCTTCTTGTGTTATATTTAACTCGAGACATATACAGCATCATGAGAGTACGTGTAACACACCTCGGGGATTACCCTAGGCCAGGGTGATTCGGGATCCTAGATGTGACACTAGCACTTGATATACTCTCTCTCTCTCTCTCTGCCCCCCATAGGTGGTTTCAATATTGCTCTCACATATCTCCCTTTGAAATGGTCGAATACCACGGGATAGAAAGCTCTCAGATCTCTCACGGAGTCTAGAATTGCATATTACATCAATATATAATCTCTACTTTTTTCTGCTCCAAGAAAGCCTCGGTATAATGATCAAAATTCCTTTGATCCTAAACCTAGTCATTGGCCTACCCAATAAACTAATATGGTCAAACCAGAACACAAGACATAAGCCCAACAACAGAGACCATTGTGAACTTTTAATTTTCTTTTTTAATTAAAGATGCCCCACAATCATGGGTTAGAAATAAGATAATTAGAGATCTATAAATTATCTCATCTCATCTTAACAACACTCCCTTGGCCTCCTTTTGATTAGAGATGATGTAGATAATTGTCTTCTTATTATTGTGTAAGCACGTGCCAACATTACTTCCTGCGTCACTTGTAGTAACCGGACGACCTTGACTTTGTTGATAGCAAACAAAGCTTAAACAGTACATATACCCACATGAAACATTGATAGTTGCGGCATAAGGAAAAGCACTGATGGTAGTAGCTTCAACATTCTCATTCAGCTGGGGACATAATTTTCATTTCTTAGTCTAGCTACAGCTACCAACATCTCCTTCTTTTCCCGAATCGACTTTATGTCCATCTACTTTCTCTTTTTTTTTCCGATTTGACTGTACCTGGAACTTCCAAATTGACATACCCATCACCTGCACCGATATTCCCTTGGACTTGGGGCTGATTATTCCCACAGGAGTATGGTTCAAAATCGCGGTATCAGTCACGGTATCGACCAGGGACAAAAATCAATATCATATCAGTATCAATCGCGATTATCGTACTGTCGCGGTGATCATGGTATGAAAAATTTTTTAAACAAAAAAAATTCACAAAAAAATCCAAAAAAAAATCTAGAATATTAGAAAATGTTGGAAAACAATATTTTTTTTCCCTTTAGTAATAACAATTAATCAAAATATCGGTCACCATAAGTCATAAGTCCTGTCTATATCGTTGACTCATTGTCTTCTCCAGCATTTTATATAATGCAACCCTTATTTTAGCTCATGAACAATTTATTAGTGTAAAATATAAGAAAATAAAGATAACATATCAATTATCATTTAATACTAACTCAATCATCAAATAAGTTGTGAAATCCAAGACCATGAAGATAACATATTAAAATCTGAAACATGATAGTTAGATAGATAAATCAAAAGGCACTTGGACATCAAAAGGTTTATGATTTACTTGAAATTAGGGGGGACTAGAGAAAGAGAGATTGATAAGCATGACCGCCTAATTCCTAGTGGAGTGTCACCCAGCCTCGATATCATCATCATTTATTCTGTATGAATTGTTAAAAAATACATAATAGTTAAAGTAATGGAGTTATGTTGATTTTCTTACCAAAATAAAATGATTTCTTCAAGAAATAGTATTGGAAATATGCAAGACAATGAATTATGGAGGAGGGGTTGCTCTACAGAGATGATGGGAGAGGAAAAAGGTAGGGAAGAATGACGGAAAAAAGTGAGAGTTTTTTTATTTTTTACCATTATTCCATCTTGGCCGATACTTTGATTCAAAATATCGGCCGAGATGGATCGATATTTTGAGGATATTTTGATTTGTGATACCGAGAACAGTATCGCACCAATATATTGGACCGGTATCGACCGATACCGGTTCATATGGGCTGATATGAACCGGTATCGGCCAATATTTTATACCATGCACAGAAGGTGATGTGTTCTTCCCCTGCAACATCAGCCATATTAGGTAGTTTTAATATGAATCCATAAATAGGTGTGACCCAATTAATAGTAGATTTTTTTTTTATTATTTGCCCAGAGAAAAAAGGGAACTCCATGGCATGTAAATGGGGTTCATCTATCATTAATCAGCCAAATCTACTAATCAGGTTCACTATGCAGGCAAAACTCGATCCATCCATCATTATTACTAGCAAGACAGGCCCGCGCTCGATAAAACTATATCCAATTTGGAGCTATTTTTGGATATATTAATTGATGAGAGGAAATTAAATTAAAATCGAAGAATATTTCATTTATCGGTTCTTAAATAATAAATATCAAAGTTTATTTAAAAGGAGAATGTATAGCAATAATCTCCAAATCAAATTTGAATTGATTATTGAAATTTGAATTTTTAAACAATTCAAAGTCTAAGAGACTTTGGATGGATGAATTATGAATTGATAAGATAAGATCCAAGAAAGAGCCCACAATAATTCAAATTGCAATAAAAATCTAAAATACTCTAAATCGAAGTCAGATCAAATCAATTACAAAATCAAGCTCCAATTTCACAGTCAATTGTGAAATCGGACAAAATCAGCTCCAATTTCTCAATCAATTGAAAATTGGAACTCAATTTCGAACCAGGTTAATTCAAATTTGATGTTGAAAATTGCATAGCACAAATAAGTCTCGTGCGACCTGAATAATATATAAAAATTAATATCCCTTTCATAGAAATCTATTTATAACAGAATAATTAATTAATATATTCAAATGAACCAAAAAATTATGAAAACCAAAATTTTCTTGCCTTGATCCACATCGGCATACACATATCCTTTTAAAAACGAAGGATTAATATGCATTTCAGTCATTTGAATACTAAATAAAAACTTTTAAAATAATCTTAATTTATAGAGTTGGAAGGCATCCCTTTGAATTGGGTTAGATCCACACAAATGGGCCCAATAGATATTTTATTGAAAAGACATATATGTAGCCCCAGCGACACGTTAGGCCAAGAGGCACGTTTTATTGAAAAGGCACATATTATGCATTTTTGAAAGGACACATCCACAAATGGGCCCCAAGAAGTTGATATGGCTTCTCCTAAGGTTAGAATTGATTTTTTTTTTCTGAGGTTTCCAAACAACATCCAGCTTTATAACATGAACTCCACCTATGTTTTATATTGTCTCCTCTGACAATTTGCTACCATCATGTATGTGTCACCTGTTTATGGATTCAATTTCGACTACCTAACCCTATTATGGCTGACGGCGCAGGCGATTAACACAACTATGAATGTTGGAGGTGGAGGTGGAGGTGGAGGTGGAGGTGGAGGTGGTGGAGGTGGAGGTGGTGGTGGAGGTGGTGGAGGTGGAGGTGGAGGTGGAGGTCGCAAGTACAATCCACAAGTCTAAGGAGGAAGCTTCACCATCAACTCACAATGTTGAAGCTTTCGTCTCCTAGTACTTTTACTTCTATCAATCAGTCCTCCCTGTCTCATCTTCATGTAATGTATAAGCTCCATCTACTTACTATCATCTATGTGGGGTCCTCCAGTCAGGAGAACTCTCTCCTAAGTCCTAATATCATGTGAGTCTGTGTTTCCCCAGAATAATGAAAAGATATTTACATGTGTTATCTTTGAATTTTGTTCAACTGCCAATTGTGTGTAATGGTTACCTGATGATGCTTAACGACAGGTGAGAAATAAATTCAATTTATTTATATAGTATCAATACAACCCTGTATATAACTCTCAATTCATATATTTTAACATATACAGTCTTGAACTCCAATAATTCCATTGAAGGGTGGTGATTCCTGATACGACCCATACCCTATGCAGGAATTTTGCGTTCAGGCTAACATTTTCATGTTTAAATTCTGCCTTTTGTTTTTCATCAAATTTTGAAAAAAAAAAAACATTTTCTAAAAGCCTCATATTTTGGCTGTTGGAATTCAGCATTTATTGCTTTTCTATCAACAATAAATGGAGAATCCATTAAGATAAATTAAGATTTACTTCACTAGCAGTTGGAGAATTTTGACCATTAGACTGCCTTTTGTATATTCCATGTGGAATTTGATTTTCAGAAATATGAAGTCCTTGTAAATTGTCAGAAACATTATTTTCTGTTTGTAGAGCAGGAGGAAGAATTATAGTTTCTGGTATAATACCTGATGTAGATCCAACCTTTGATGTTGGAGGAGCAACAGAAGGAGGTGCATAGAATGAATGCCTTGATGTTGGAGGCAAAGATACCCTGTAAGGAGGGATATATCTTGTGGTGCTAACATTTGACAAAAGAGATCTTATTAGTCTCTTAAGTTTAATAGAAACATCCCCATCAAAATTTTCTATTATTTCATCAATATGATGATGAATCATTGGTCTAGGTGGAATAGCTTGTTGTACATTACAGCTTTCTGGAAATTGAACTTCTTCACAAGAAATCATTCTAGGGGTTGCAATATTTGAAGTCGGTATATTTGTTTCTATAAGGATAGTTTTTCTTGGAGAACTTATTTGGTGGACATTAGGAGCTAAGGTATTCATTACCTTATAATGAATTCTATAAATTATTGCTACTGTTTCAGATCCAGGAAGAAAATTGTATCCACAGGTCTGAAGTCTGATAGTTGCTGCCTTACATAGATTTCTATCGGTTAGAGACAGTGTTAAATTTGGATAGACATTAAAGAAAACCGGTCCTTGACTAAGGTTGGTTTCTACAATTCCCATTAAAGAGTTGCAATGTTGTATCATTTTCATTCTTTAATGTTGTATCATTAAAGAAAACCGTACGGCGGTCCCTAAAAGTATTTGCGACGAATTTTCCGCGTTCGTGTGTTGGCGGTCGCAGTGCTGTCGCTAGAGACTATTAGCGACCGCCAGAACACTTTTAGCGACGGCTTTTGGCGGTCGCTAAAAGTCCTTTTTCTAGTAGTGACATAGATTCTTCTATGGTTTTTATTGCTATACTACTATGTAAATCAAACATCCCAATCTTATAGATTGTATTAGGTTTCATGGATGGAATTGTCCATTTATTTAATTGCTCTTGTATATTATATTCTATTACTTCTGAATTCTTCACATTAGAAGTAAGTTAAACATATATTGGGCAATTTCGTCTCACTAAACTCCATGGATCCACCCACATCAAATCTGACACATGTCATTCTCAAATCCAATACTTTTCAGGCAGTGCGAGTGAGGGGGAGAGCGGCAAGGAGAGGGAGAGACGGTGGGCGGGCGGGCGGGCGGACCACGTTGGGCGAGAGGGATAGTTGAGAGTGAGGAGGAAAAGGGGTGTATTGAGCAATGAGGTTTCATAGGTTAGGGCATTTTGGGTGCGTATGGAGTAAGTATGGGGAGTAGAGAGTATTTGGAGAGAGCAAAAACGAGTGTGTATTTAGCCGCTCACTTAAATTCACAGCACGACGAAAAAAAGGCAGCCCATGAAAGTGCATCTCCCTTTCGCGTAAGTGCCTAAGATCAACCCCTCTAAAGACAGATAGCTGGGCACGAAGGCAGAAAGATAATGTGACAGATAGTTTACTGTTCTTCCCATTAGTAGTAGTAATAATAATTAAAGAATTATTTGAGAGAAATTAAGTTTTTTTTGCCGGCTCGTTTGCGGCCCAGTTAGTAGAAATTTATGTCTATTTTTTTCTATCCCATTTGGCCCAAACAAGGAAGAAAGATATGAGTGAGAAAAAAGAAACAAAAAGTTTTTGAGATAATTAGCGAAGGGTCTCTCATATAGGACTTGTAAGGCCTCCAGTCCATCAATTTTTTCTATAAAGCCTGTAGTCCATGCAACTTGGACATATTTCGGTGAGAGGTCCCCAGACACGTCACCTCATGAAGAGAGGTCCCTAGACACGCTATCTCATATATTTTCATGACTGATTTGCCCTTTCAACTAATTAGACATAAAATTTTAAAATTTGGAATTTTCCATTCTTCCTCTTCTTCTTCTTCTTCTTCTTCAATTCGGATGCATTTCAATCTTCTTTGATCTGTTGACGCAGGGCATAACGGGAATCATCGAATGCTGCCGATTCCCGCTCCGCAAATCCAACCACAATCCCAACTCATGTCGCTTCGAACTCACCCTCACCAAAGGGCTCTGACACAAGCCCAAACCTGACACGTTTTGCCCATGCTACGACCCTTTCCATGTGGGTACCGGCACTGGTTTCTTCGAAACTGATTTCCTGCAACCCGGCGACCATTCACACCAATACTCATTTTCTCTCTCTGTTTCCAGATCTTTCGTCGCCATCTCATCATCGAGAGAAAAGAGCCGTGATTTCTTCTTTCGAAAAGCCCCGAACCAAGAAGAAGAAGAAGCGATCGAAGCCATTGAAATCCACGAATCGTCCTTCTCGATCTCTTCCAATCTAGAGCGTCGAAGAGAGAAGCGAGAAGAGAAAGCCCGTTCTTCTTCCCCTTCTTCTTCTCGAAGGTTGCAAGGCCGATCTGCGGAGTGCCGTAGAAGAGGTGGTGGTGGTGCGAGGAGGCGGAGCTGCGACGGATGTAGGTGGAGACGAAGCGGGGGAAGATGATCGAACGTGGCTCCTGGTCGAATTTCCGGCGGCGCTCTCCGGCTCCATATTCGGAAGCTTCGATGAGAAAGAGGAGCCTTTGTCTGAGACAGGAAGTGCAGACGCCGATGCAGTCCGTTCCAGCAGTCCATCCCCATTCCATTCAAAGTCAAATTTATCTAAGTTTTGTATTTTTTGTCAATTTTATTTGAGTTTTGGACAAATCCATCTGAGTTTTTAGCTATTTATCTGACTTCTGGAACAAATTTATTTTAGTCCTGGACAAATTTATCTGAGTTCTGGACAAATCTATCCAAGTTTTTGGCTATTTATCTGACTTATGGAACAAATTTATCTGAGCTCTAGACAAATTTATCTGAGTTCTTGACAAATCTATCCGAGTTTTTGGCTATTTATCTGAGTTCTGGAACAAATCTAATTGAGTTATAAATAAATATATCTGAGTTTTTGCCAAATTTATTTGAGTTTTTGAAAAATATAGGTGAGTTTCTGACAAATTTATCACCATTTTAAAAAAATTTAACTGAGTTTTTGAACGAATCTTTCTCTGTTTTTGGCAAATTTATTTGTATTTTCTTAGATCTATTTTTGTTTTTGAATTTTAGTTGTATCTTTTGAAATTTTTTTGTATTTTTTGAAATAAATTTAACTTAGTTTTTGACAAAAAAGACTTGAGTTTTTTGCCACATTGTTCGCTAATTTGGAAAATTGGGTTATCTTAGTTTTGGAAAATGTATTTGCTTTTTTTTAAATTTATTTTCATTTTTTAATTTTATTTACGTCTTTTGAAATTTATTTGAGTCTTTTGAAATTTATTTGGATCCTTTGAAATTTATTTTGGATCTTTTGAAACTGATTTTCATCTTTTGAAATTTAATTATATTTTTTGAAATTTATTTCTGTCTTTTTAAATTTATCTGCGTTCTTTTGAAATTTATTGCATTTTTTGAAATTTATTTGTGTGTTTTTAGAATTTATTCGAAAATCTCATTAATGAGATTCTATTAATCGTGGCCCATTATATGGTAGTTGACTATTATTAATGGGATATCCCACCAATCATGGGACATGATTTAAAGAAAGGGTAAATTAGACATATCAGGTATGGGAATGTGTTAGAGGACATTCGGCTGCAAGACTTTTTTTTGTGGACTGTTTGCAAAAAAAAAGCCATACTTTGAGGGACCTCTCGCCGAATGCCCCAAAGTTTTTCACAGGGCTTCCTTGTGAGAGAATATTAGACATCGCTCCTTTCCTATTGGGTTCTGGTGAGCCTTACTTATAAAGTTGCTGGTAAGAAAACTCCAATCTCTAATTACGTGGAGGACAATCCCGGTTTAGTGTTATAAATTTATGCGGTGGGACATGCTAACGTATCCGCGTGATTTTAGAAATCTCTTAGATAAAATATTAAAATATCTAATTTGATTATAATTAAACTTCTTCATTTGACCATATACCGCAGCATCCAAATAAAAATCCTTGATCCGCCATTGATAGTGGACTAGGGATTTAGTATGGCTTTTAACATATTTTAGCAATTTGGACAAAGATAGAGAGAAGGGAAAGAAGAAACACAAGGAAAGAGTCCTAAAACAAGGCAAACCTGCAGAAGGGTTGCAGCCACCCACCCAAGGTACCACCGGTGTCACCAAGTTCAATTGATTCACAGAGCTTTTTCTTTTTTATTTTTTAAGGAAAAACTTCAAATAAGTCTTTAAGTTTTTACCTTATTTCAAAAAAGATACAAGTGTTAAAACTTTTCAAATTAGGCTCTAAGTTTTTCATTAAGTTTTCAATTAAGAACATTCATCCATTTAAAGCTATTTTCCCACAACTATTTTCTTCAAATTTTTTAAACTACCCAAATTATCCTTCAATGAAATAAAACTCCCTTCACTTCCCCCATATTTTCTCCAATTTTCTTCACTGACAACCTTATAGTGATCAAGAAAAAATAGCATTTCCACAGAGATCGGCTATGTAGTGGCCGTCAGAACCATGTAATGGCTTTAAATGAAAATACTTTGGGTATTTTTAAAAAATTGATAGAAAATTCCATTAAAAAAAACATTTAAATGACCATATGGCCTTAATTGAATTTTTATTGAAAAACTTAGGGACTAATTTGAAACATTTTGAAACTTGTGTCCTTTTTTTAAATAAGACAAAAACTTAATGCCGTATTTGAGAATTTCCATTTTTTTTAATTGTGCCAAAGTCCTAAAGCAAGACTTTCACTCCGGTAAGCCATATCCTCAGACATTTATTTATGATCATTTTGCTTTGACTCTACTCCGAGTCTAAGAAGCCGGCCCAATGAATTGATGCAGCAGTTACAATGTCCATTCAAAAATATATTTAATTGTTATTGACAGATCATTGTTGTATGTAGAAATGAGAAAAAACCTATTAAAATTTTTAGGGACAACGATTAGATAAAATTAATTGCAATTTGTGCCCAACTATTTGATTTAAGAAAAACTTATTTAAACAATTGCAAATATTTTTTTCTTTATTTATTCAGTCAATAGATCCCTCCTTTCCGAGATGTAAACTGTTTCATTAGATGCAAATTTTAATCCCATAACGCTTCAATTAAATTGAAATTCAAGAAATTTACCAATTAATGGAGAGTGGATTCAACCTACCAATCATATGGTTCTTATTTACCAATTAAATCATAGAAGATTGGCCGACCCATTATTGGAAAAAAAAAAAAAAAAAAAAAACCTAGAACTGTATTATTTCTCGTTAATCTTTCTCATAAATATAACAGTTCATGCATATTTCCAAAACCATCTGTATTATACACACGCTCATTCTCACCGGTTGATTGATGGGGTGATAGAGATTTTTCTAATCAGTGTTCTTATTTGGGTAAATTAGCCAATAGTCCCTGTACACAGTCTTATAAGGCATCAAGGACAACAACTTTTTCTCTAATGTCTCTAATCCAGACAGCTGGAGATATTTTGATGAAAGGTCCCTAATATGCCACGTCATATATTTTCATGACTAATTTGCCCCTTTCAACTCTCATTTCTAGGCCAAGTTCTCTCTTATTCTTTTTTGTCCCAGAGAAATCCTTCATTCTTCTTCTCTCTCATTTTCCATTTTTTGTTCATTTCCATGGTTGTGGATTATCGTTGCAGAGCACATTTCGTCGCCACCATGACTTCCCGATTTTCTCTCTTTCATTTTTTCAAAGATGATAACGATTTTACTTTATCTTACTTGTTCATTTGAAGTCTCTTCCAAATCTATCTTTCTCTCTATAACTGATTTGAAAGAGAGCAGTTTGCTCTTTTTCTTGTTTTCCCTCTCTCTTTTCTCAATTGGATCGTGGTCATCAAGTGTTCTTGTTTTGGATTTTGATTTTTATTAGAATCTGATTTTCCGTATTCTATTTTTTGTTGTCACCGAGCTCTGATAAATTTTCTAAAATCTTTGATAAACTGGACAAAAACTCAGATAAATTTGCCGGAACTCAGACAAGTTTACCTGAGTTTCTGGCAGAACTCAGATAAATTTATTTGAGTTCTGCCAGAACTCGGAGAAATTTATCTGAGTTTCTGGCAGAACTCAGACAAATTTATCTGAGTTCTACTGCAGGATTTTTTCTATTCTTGTTACAGAAAACATCACCGGACCGAAGGAAAACAAGTGACTTTAAACTTCCCTGTAATTGTTTGAAGATAATTCTCGCCCTGAATTGGATTAGTCATGTGTAGTGTAAAGAACTTTTAACAGTCAAAACGTTACGGGAGCCATTTGTGTATTTTGCTTGTGATCTGTTGCAAGCATTTTTTTTGTGTCCATCTTCGAAAAACAGACGTGGGATTCGTCATCAAGAAACATGGATTGGACAGCATGAAGGACCCCAAGTGCCCACAGGGTATGTACAATGTTAAGCCACACCTCCGCTGCTACCGCATCAACCGTGGATGGTCGGCATCACCGCCGTTGTTGCTCGTCGCCGACTGCCACCATCCCGCTTGCGCTACGCCATCGCCGGAGAGGAAGAAAAAGACCATTGTAGCAGTTGCCTCTAAGCCATCGATTTCTATTACAGAACCTAGGAACAGAACCAAGAAGGAAGAGGTTGGGTTCAGTTCTGAGTTTTGCTAAAACTCAGATAAATTTGTCTAAGGTCTGCCTTTGTTGACCTGTACAGGGGCTTTTTTGTCTTTTTCCTCACTTTTATGAGAGGACTTTCGTCGGTACGATAAGTTATTGTGGACCTTAGCCTTTAAAATCAAATGTTCAGGGACCTCCGCCCAAAATCCCCTTCTTATTTCACCCAACACAAAAAATGATACCACATTTGTTGTCATAACTGGTTGCACATGTAGGTAATGGGTGCATTGTAGTTGCCCTACATTAGAGGTCCCAATCTGAATGAAGATTCCTATAAAATAATAATAATTATTATTATTATAGGCGCCAAAATTTATGATATTTACTGGTATTACCAAATTCAAGAGAGTTTACAATGAAAAGACATTAGAGATTAATAAAAAGTAATTTATCTAATCACTTGTGAAGACATGAGAAGACTAACTAGTTGAAAAGGCTGCCGACAACTACTTGTGCGCGAGATGGAAGCATATAGGGTTTTTTTTTTATTTTTTGGCCCACTAGGTAGGAGTGATATAATCAAATTCAAAATGCAGGGATGGATCCTCGGGCTCCCTGGGCTTGTTGGTGATACGAATGTGCAAACACCACCTTTAAAACACAAGGAAAAAAAAAAGGGTCGTATCAAATGGTGTAAAATTCTAAAATTACATCTTTTTATAAAAAGTCACAAGGTCAATCTCTCATTCCACCAAAAAACAATAATGCCCCTTCTTAAATTAAAAGGGTAAAAAATGCTCCCTTACATGCCACAAAATGAAATAAAAAAAAGAAGTAAAGCAAGTGGATTTTGAGGTTTTGTATTTTTTTGACAAGACCATTCTTCTTTTCTTATCTCTTAAATTCACTTTACAAGTAAACTATCCAAGTAGGCCCAAAGAAAAAAAGAATTAACGACCAATAAAGAAAGCCCAAAAACAAAAGAGAATGACTTAACCAACATTCCTAAAATTAAGAGAAGCAATGTTCCAACCGATAGTTTTGTTATTTTGCATATGGCACTGCCATGGTTCAAAATCTCAGTCGCGGTCCATCGAGGTGTGTATTTATTTTTACACCAAAAATAGTCAAAGGAATAACGAGAAAATCCAAAATATTATAAAATACTAGAAAATGTTATTTTCTTCCATTAATAAACACTTTAAAGGAAAATAACGACCCCCTAAATTATAACATCCTGTATCGCTTCTATTTAATTTGATTGTTAAATATGTTATGTATAAGTTCAACCGAGTCAAAGTTGTCCGGTTACTAGAGTGATGCAGCAAGTCATGTTGGCCTGTGTATGCAAAATAATAAGATAGTTATTTACATCATTTCTGTATTTTGTGGATCCGAAGTGCCTATTGTGTAATGCTTGCTTGCTTATTGATAAAAGTATGTGTTATATATATGCCATTGGGTTGATTTAAGATGCCAAATTTAGGTCAATGCCCCGACTAGTTCATGGTAGGTCTCAGTCTCAAAACTATATATATATATATATATATATATATAAATAAAAGGAGGTCAAGGGAGTGTTGTTAAGATGAGATGAGATCATTTGTAGGATCTTTAATCATCTTATTTCTAATCCGCGATTGTCATATGATCATGGGGCTTATCTTTAATAATAATAATAATAAAAAGGTCACAATGGTCTCTGCTTTTGGTCTTCACCTAGTAATGGTTTTGTTGCTTCCTTATTTAAGACTTTATCTATTTGAAATTGAGTCGACTCATTACGTTGAGATGTGTTTATGCATGGCCTTTCTTGCTCTTCAACCGAGACGGCAGTGAAATGTGATTCGACTGTAAATTTTTTAATGCGATTTAGTAGCACAATGGGATAATGGCAGTAGCCACTTTAATTGTCATTCATCTAAAAACAGAGAATTGAAAAAGGAACATGGGCTTCGCTGTTGTTTTCTCACACAGAGTGAAAGCTATAGTACTCTATTCTATTTATAATGTCGTCTGAGCTTATAAGTATCTGTTGCAGTAGACTGCTGAGTACATGTGTAATTCAAAGAAAGAATACAATTCCTGTTGACATCCGTACTTTCTCTTAATGAGGTACAACACCTCCTTCATTTTCTCAACCGTGCTAACATCTTGATGTTGAATTTGAATTGGTCTTATTCTCTGCATTGTTACTGTTGAGCTGAGTGGGTCAGTTGATGTACTGGTTTTGGGTTGATTGACCCAAATATCCTGACCTTCTTCATTCCCCCTCAAGCTAGGGAGTGGTGAGGGCACAACTCCTAGCTTGCTCCATAAGTTGCAAAACAGATGTTTTGTGAGAGATTTTGTAAAGATATCTGCCACTTGGTTTTCTGATGGGACAAATCGTGTGACAAGTGCTCCAAGTGCCACTTTCTCACGAACAAAGTGGTAATCTATTGGTGCAAGTATGAATGACCGGGTTACTTGTGAGATAGAGAGCGCTCATGTTATCACAAAACAGAACATGAGTTCGTTTGAGATATACCCCTATATCACGTAGAATGTAAGAAATCCATGTCAGTTCTGCAGTGGTGGATTCAAGGGACTGGTATGCGGCCCAGGAAATGCAATTTGCAACAAGATATATGCAATAGCCTGTGGTAGAGCATTCTGCATCCGAGAAACCATACAAACTGGTGGCCGACTGAGAAGTGATTCGAAGACCATAGTGTATAGTCCCCTTGATTTACCTCAAAATCCTCTTAACAGCCTCATAGTGTCCTTAATTTGGTGCAGCCATGAATTGGCAAACCAGATTAACAGCATGAGTCAACTCAGGGCGTGTAAGAGTTAGTTACTGAAGTGCGCCTGCCATGCACTTCTGTATGCAGTGCCATCTACTGATGAAGTTGCAGTATTATGAAGATTATGATTTGGAGCAAGTGGAGTTCCAATTGGTTTAGAATTATGCACGTTTGTTTTTGTGAGAAGGTGCAATGCATATTTGGACTGAGATAAGAAGATTCCATCTTTGAAAGGAATAACCTCAATTCCTAGGAAATAACGTGGGGTCCCAAATCCTTCATTGCAAATTCAGCCCCAAGCCTTTTAATCAAATGTGGTAAGAGTGGGGGATTATCACTTTCACGATGATGTCGTCAACATATAATAGGAGAAGAACTGTGCCCTGATCACTTTTCAGAACAAATAGTGATGGGTGGATCTGATTTTCTGCAGAAAAACCCCATTTGGAGGACGTGTTGACTGAACCTATTAAACCAAGCTCTTGGGGCATGTTTGAGTCCATAGATAGCTCTTTTTAGATAACATACATGTGAAGGATGACATCTATCCACAAACCCAGATGGCTGCTCCATAAAAACCGTCTCATGTAAAAGCCCATGCAGAAAAGCATTCTTCACGTCTAATTGTCGAAGAGGCCATTTTTGAATGACTGCAAGGGAGAGAACTATTCGTATAGTTGCTGATTTTACAACAGGACTGAAGGTCTCACTAAAATCCATCCCTTCTTTTTGGTTGTAACCTTTTGCCACTAACTGGGCCTTGTGCCTCTCTATAGACCCCTCAGGTTTCAATTTGGTTTTGAACACCCATCTTGAACCGATCATATTCATGCCAGGTTGGCGTGGAACCAATACCCACGTCCTATTTTTTTCTAGAGCATGAAGCTCATCTTTCATGGCAGTCATCCATTCAGGTTTAGTTAACGCTTCAGAGACAGTAGTAGATTCAGTGATGTCAACGTTTGTAGCCAGCAGTGCGGGTCTAGTAGCACTAGACTTTGAACGTGCTATCATGGAATGAATATTGGTCAATGCCTTAGGAGCCTTTTTTGTTGGTTAGGTGGATTTAAGATTTAAAGAATCTGAAATGGGCAAATCAACAACCATCTGTCCATGAAGACCACTAGGTGGGTAGGCATCCATATTCCGTAGCACCACATAATGGCTGAAATGCAACATTCTCAGTTGAATGACTGAGTGTTTCTTGTTGGTCTGGTCTGTCGTACAGGTGAGTGAAAATTAGTAACCTTACCTTGATGTTCTAAGGAACCAATTCTTGCATAACAGGGGACTGACTTTTGTAGCTGCTGGTGCGTAGAGCTTTGCAGAGAATCAGGTTGGAAAATTTCAGATTTCAGGTGAAGAAGAGATGGGTCCCCTGTTTTGTTGTGTGAACTTGATCTAAGAGGTAAAGCATGGGTATTTTCTCGTGAATCCACATCTTCTGGTATTGTGACAGTCACAGTCTGGAATTCGTGAAGACAGCCCATCTAGACAAGTGCAGCTGCTGCCAAGAGAGGCAGTCTTTATTGACTCTGAGGTATTTGACACAGTGAGACATTCTGGTTTGTTGTGGTTGAAATGGGCAGAGACATAAGCTGCTCCCACTTGCTTGCAGCTTCTGCAGAGTGTGAATTTTTATCCAGGTTTGGAGTCTTCCAATTAAGAAATTCCTCAAAGGTTGTGATGGAACCTGCTTCCTGAGACGGTAAATAATAAGCGGGCGTTAGCATAAGGAAATGTATGTTCATCAAACACAACATGCCTGGATAGAAAAACTTTTCTATTGGGTGGATGATAAGACATGTGTTGAAACTTGTTGGATGTCTTACCTCTAAGATATGGAAAGCATCTACAACCGAAGATCTTCAGGATGGAGTAGTATATATGGATGTCTGCTATGTAATTTGAAGAATGGCCTGTCTATCTCAAGAACCTTTGATGGCAATCTGTCGATAAGAAAAGTGGCTGTTGAAAAAGCTTCCACCCATAAAACTTGGGAGTTGGGAACACTGGCATGAAAAATCTTAGTTAAGACGGGTTCGACTATGTGCCTGTGTTTCGTTCAGCCACACCATTTTGTTCGGGTGTTCCTGGACATGAAAGTTGTTGTTGGATCCCACAATTCTCTAGATGCTGAACAAATTTGTTTGGATCGATATTCACCACCTCCATCACTTTGGAAGATTTTAATTTTCTTTGAGAACTGATTTTTTTACGAACTTCCGAAATTTCAAAAATGCGTCAAAGAAATCAGATTTTTGTCTTAATGGGTAAAACCAAGTGAATCGACTGAAATCATGACAAATATGACGTAGTATTTCATTCCTTGAACAGATTCAATTGGTGCTGGACCCCACACATCACTATGAATTAAATGCAAACATTCAGTGGCCGTTTAATTTCTCAAATTGAATGGTAATTTACAGCTTTTGCCTAACTGGCAGCTGCTACGCACATTGGGGTGCTTCAACCATCTAGTGATGTCTTTGACATTCTTGGAATTTAAATTCTTCAAAAAGTTTGAATCAGGATGGCTTGATTCTGATGCTGTGTCTCCTCCGGTGCTCTTCCTGTGTTCACGGCAACAAGAGCCGTCATAGCTTCCTTGTTAAATGCATATAGATTCCCTCTCTTACTGCCCGTTGCTAGGACCTTCCTGGTTTGCTGATATTTAATGACAAAGTCTGAACCAGTGAACTCACAGATACAAGAATTATCTCTAGTAAATTGAGAAACAGAAACAAAATTCTTTTTTATATTTGGAACAACTGAGACATCTTTCAACTTAAACAAGGGTGTACATTGAAAAGGGGTCAAAAAGCGTGAGATGCCCGACCCTACCGGTGAGGGAGATGCTATGGAGAAGAAGTTTAAGTCTCTTTCTGGCCCCCTCCAGCTTCTTCCAGTGAGCTTGATATATTTTTCTTCATACTTTCACTATTTATATCTTAATGTTCTAATGAATCTCTCTCTTTTAACAGATCTGGGCTTCCACCAGAATGAAGATTGGTCGAGGTCTAAGTCCAAACCATCGCTTACACCATGACATACAGTTTTCCCTCATGGATACATGCGCCAACCAACTTAATGGAATGACCCATCTTACAACCGTGAGAAAAGTGCGAAAGCAACTCAATTACCTCACGTCTAAAGACGTGAGGTAGAAAAATATCATTTCAATTTTCCAATAATTTTCATACTTACTTTAATAGTTTTAATTTACTCAATGCTTCATGCACAGTTTGAGTGGCAGCCGTACAAGAAGTACAGAAAGTATTTTTTGAAGCATGTTTCGAATGCTGACAAAGCACTTTTCACAACAGAATCTCCCCTTATATCATATTGGGTGTTGGGGCGTCACCCTACCGCTAGGGTCATGAGGCAGTTTGGCCTGAGACAGGCGGTGCCTCCACGCTTTGTCAAACTCATCGTGCGGAAAGAAAATAAGGGGAGATCTGTTATAGATTGGAATCTAGTGCATGCGGAGGAGGTGAAATCATGGGAAGCTCGGCAAACAATGTGCTCAAGAGAAAAGGAAAATCAAAAGGCAGAGAGGATGAAGAAGAATATATGAGATGATATGAAGCGAACACCATCATGCATATTGGCCGTGTCAGGCAACGCGACGAGCCACAAAGGGATCCTCCCCCACAGCTCGATGCCCAAGCTCCTACCGACCCACAGAATCGGGTATGACGCTCACACCCTTTGCATCCCTTACTTTGTTTCACACTGATTTAGTTAATATATTTTCTAACGGGATCCTTTCAATATCCACTGTAGGTCTCTCTCTTCCTCGACCACGTTGTACGGTCATGCAATCGTTCGATCGAGGCAAAAGTGGACCTACTCCCATTCATAACTTTAATTAAGAAAAAGGTCTAGAGATTTAGGTCCACATTTGGGACTGCGTACCAGAACTATACATGTAGTTCATCCGCTAAGGAAGATGATGACACTCTCATAAGGATATAAATAAATTTGAGCATTTCATTTTACAAAATGATGAAAGATTTTGGTGAATTTCTCACCATAACTTACTTCATTTTGCAGATCGTTAGATTGTTAAAGCGTGCAAGGATTAAGGGGAAGTCCTCAAAAAGCCCTGCTAAGAAGCTTCGACCTAATATCGATGCTCCATTGATGATAGAGAACTCTCTCATCAAGGCATCAGTCTCCCACACCTGAGCTGAGCTCAATACAGCACAACACAGACAGACCTGTTTTACAAAGCTAGTTCAGGCATACATTTTCAATCCGATTGATAACGGGTCTAGCACAGGGTCAGTCCATGAAATATTCTACTCAAAAGAAGGTTAAACTAGGGCTGTCAAAATGTCACACGACCCGTTAACATGACACGAATCCACACGATATTAACTAATTTGGGTTGGCTCTTAATGGGTTCGAATCGTTAATGAGTCAAACCCGTTAACACGTTAAGTTAACGGATTGGGTATGAATTAAACAAGTAACCCGTTAACAACCCGCTTGACCCGTTAAATTTTTTTTTACTTCCTAAATGTAAATAAATTAATTTATATTCATATAAAAAAAATTAAAATTTATTGTTTTATAGTGGGTTTTTAGGTGGTATCCACTTGAGATCCTCACTTATAGTTTCATGTAGCTTATATATTTTTCTTCTTCTATTTTTGTATAATTTTTTTTTAATTTTGAAATAACTTAATTACTTAACGGGTTAACGGGTTGGGTCGGGTAACCCGTTAAATTAACGGGTCGTGTTCGGGTTAGATTTTTCGACCTGTTAAGTTAACGGGTCGGGTACGAGTTGAGGTGATTTTAATCCGAATTCGTTAATCCATGATCCGAATTCGTTAACACAATACGATTGACAGCCCTAAGTTAAACCAACGGGGGCAAGAGGTAGGAAAATTATTCGCTCTGATTTTTTTATTTTTTATTTTGTTAAAAATCCTCTCTGATCAATTAAGAATCTACTTTTTTCATCTGTGATGTGGACTCCTATCAGAATGTTTCTGGCTCACAAAAAAAATAAATCATTCTTTTGATTGTGGTTGGTATTGTTTTCGAGTGGGGCCCATGAGTGTAAGACCTGAACGGACCTCATTTTAAGCATCTATCACACTGAGGAAAACAATGCAAAAGAATCAAAATAGAAACTTTGAGGGCAAGAAAGCTATGATCAAAAACAGAAACTTTGTGGTCCTACGTTTCACTGCCTTACATCATTTAGCTAGAGTTGGAAATATTCAGGAACGTTTGGTACGCGGTAGCATGCATTTGAATAATTGGTATGAATTCCAAGATTTGGTGTGTATACTATTGATGCCCATAGCGAGAGGTATTGTTTATGTTCTTAAAGTATAAAGGCATCAAATATTTTAATGAAGCGGAAGTGTTTGTTATATTGGAAGCTCTAAGGATCTGTGTCTCAAATAATTTAATAGCATAGTGGTGGAAAGCGATTTCTTGGATGTCTTGTTTGGAGAAGGGTCTATGGAAATTTCAGTTTCTTTTCAATGAAATCAAGACTTGGTCATCTTCCTTGAATGTTGAGTTTCATCATGTGCTTCGGTCAGTGAATGGCGTGGTGGATGCTTTGACTAAGTTAGAGGTATAAAGAGAGGTAGCTTTGTTTGCTTCTTTGTAATTTGTTGTTTTGTGTTAGTATTTAGCTCTAATACCTATGCATGTTTTTTCTTTCCATCTTTATTGTACCTTTCTTTAAGTCTTTAATATATCTTACCATTACCGATAAAAAAGAAATGTCCATAGCTGAGAAAAATTAATATTAGAATATAAATTAAAAAACTCGAGAATTTCAAAATATCATTATGGAGGGTTGGGCCTAAAAACCACCCTCACAATATGAGCACTTCCATTGGCTCATGTTCTTAGAGAAATCACAACCGAAAGTTTTCCAAACTTTTATATATTAATAATTCGTGAGAAAATCCTGAGGATTTGATTGCCAAACTTGACCATGATTTACTTGATCTTTTGTTGATAGCTCACCCTCAAAGATTTTTGTTAGCTTGATTAGACCCAATAGAGCTCACAAACTCTACCATATATCTTGTTTTAAATAGTAAAAAATAGTCGAAATGTTTTGATAACTATTTTCCTTGAAATAACAATGAGGGTTACAGTGCAACTTCATTTATAATCGATGGTATGGCCCACCTTGATACATCCAACCCTGATATTAGGTGGTTGTAATTCTTCTTGTGGCATGTATTTAAAATAGTGAGCCCTACTCAGTCAATTTATATTGTCATGTGTATAGGCCGATGTTTCTAAAGTCGGATCAGACTTGAATTGTCACAGCTTGGCTAGACCCAATCCACAAACACCTAAATTCTCTTGATTGAAATTATTCTCCTCCGAGCTGCAGAATGTGGGAGCTCATGTATTGTCCATCCATAGCATAATTCATGATTTGAATTTGTGAGGTTGGATAGTCAAGATAATAATAGGCGCGCTGTTCCTTGGAATTTTTGGATGTATAGTACTGTACTCTTTCTCAATTATAAATTCCAGCCGTCCAAAAAGTCAGGAAAAACCTTTGAAATTTGAAACCTTCTTGGCAATTTTAGACGCTCTAGTAGAGAGGATGATTTAAGAATTCCAATTACAAACAGCTTTGGGAGGATTTTCAAATTCTGCAGCATACAGGGCCTCATCCAACGGTGGATATCACTTCTAATGAGGCCCATAACTTTAATTGATGAGATATTAGATAGTAGTAAAGTGAGCTCTAGAAACTCCGTCGATTCCATTCCATAATACAAAATCGTTGCCATACTCGGTTTCGTCTTTAAGCACGAAAGTTTCTCATTCCAAAAGCATATCAACACTCATCAGTTTCTGAGCCAAAGAACTTGCAACCGAAACAACAGAAACGACAAGCATGAAAATGAGAAGCTACATTATTGGTGAGACCACTATCTAAGTTTACATATTAATGTTGTGCTGGATTTTCAATCTCTATTATTCAAGAAAAATGAAAAATCTTTGAATTAACTGCACTTGAAAAAAATACGTGCACAATTGTTATAGGAGAGAATCTCCACTTTTTATATTATTATAATTAATTTGAAAATCCTCCTTTTCATGGAGTTTAGATCTTTGGTGTAACTTGCCGATATTGTTTAGTGAGTGAGAAAAGTGATATTTCTTGATAATCTAAACTAGTTATAATCTAAACTACTTATGTTGAATGCCCTCCTTTAATATGAAATGATGTACAGAATTTGGCTAGATTGAACCGGTATAAAACACGCGATAAAGTATAAAACGGAAAATTAGGTATTTTATATATATTATCAATTATATTTTGTTGTTTTCCACTTACTAAAAGTGATACTTTATAAATAATTATCCACTGAACGGTCATTAAAAATCCGTGGTCTTATCTTAGGCGTGCTACTGAGATGCAGAACACTCAACTATGAATGTGATGGGGACATTATATTATTTTCACTTTCTTCTCCATCTTATTCATATCAGAAATATCCACTATGGCGATAAGGAGTGGACCCTCTGAATTGATGCAACCACCCTAATGTGCATCCAACTTCTCAATTCAACTTCAAGACCATTTCTTCTTAATTAAGTAGCTTTGCCATGGTATTAATTATTCTCTCCCTTTCTCTCTACCAAGGTTCTCTTGCAATTTTTTTTCCTTTTTTGGTAAAGAGCAAAATTAAAGTTAATGACATTTACGACCCTAAGGGTGTTATTGGTTTTGGATTCCAAAAGTAATGTCCACAAATTTTAATTATTTTTATGTAACAATGAAAAAAAAAAAAAAAGCAGAAGATAAATTTTATTTTTGATATCTAGCTAAAGGGGCTGAAAGCCATGAGAGCATTTGAACATGTGAGGAGAGGACACCCGCACACATGGGGATGAAAGAATTGCACATCGGAAGAGAGGAGACCCGCACATGGTCAGGGACGGACTGTCCCAAACTGAAAAGGCCTACAAGGGCTATTAGGCCATTTTGGCCCAGCCCCCACTTCAGAAACTCATCAAGCCCCCCTTCCCTTTCTTCAACTTCAAAGAAATGGTATAAATCCTCTCTCCCTCTCTCTCTCAAAAAGTCCTCAAATCAACAGAAACTAAGTAATCATTTGAATGGTTTTAATTTATTATGTAAATTATGTGATAATTTGAATGATATTCTCTAAAATTCTAAAATTATTCTATCTGTATAATTTTTAGATTTAAGGTGTATTTTTGTAAACATTGGAGATTTTTCTATAAACATTTAAGTTGAGTAAGAAATTGACTTTTGGCCATTGTTAGCTCCCTCGATTCAAAATCCATCAAATCAAAATCCTAAGTCCGCCATTGCACATGGGAGGAGGGAGAGACTAGATCCCTGCTCATCCACGTGTGTGTGTGAATCAAAATCCCTCAAATCAAAATCCTAAGTCCGCCACTGCACATGGGAAGAGGGAGAGACCAGATCCTGCTCATCCGCGCGAGAACGTGCGTGCGTGTATGTGTGTGTTGGGGGGGGTCCTCAATCTCTTCACTTCCTAGTTAAGAAAGAAAGGGGAAGGCTAGTCCCAGTTTCTATTGCCCAGCGAGCTTGATAAGTCGATTGCCGGACCAATGATAAAATGAACTACACCTATGTCTTATAGTGTCTCCTTTCTATTGGCCAGAGACAATTTCCTACCATCATGTGTGTCTCACCTGTTTATGGATTCAATTTCGAGTACCTAACCCTTTTATGGCTGATGGCGCAGGACATTCAATTTAGTATCGGGAGCTCTAAGAAGACACCACCACCCCAGGCGAATAACAAAACTAAGAATGTCCAGACTGGTGGGGGCAAGTACAATCCACAAGTCCAAGGAGGTAACAAAGCGGATGGAGGTGGCAGCATTAATATGGGACCACAAATCCAAGGAGGAAGCTTCACCATCAACTGACAATGTTGAAGCTTTCGTCTCCCAGTACTTTTACTTCTATCAATCAGTCCTCCCAGTCTCATCTTCATGTAATGTATAAGCTCTATCTACTTACTATCATCTATGTGGGGTCCTCCAGTCAGGAGAACTCTCTCATAAGTCCTAATATAGTGTTAGTCTGTGTTTCCCCAGAATAATGAAAAGATACTTCCATGTCTTATCTATGATTTTTGTACAACCCCAGTTGCCAATTGTGTGTACTGGTTACCTGATGACGCTTGGCGAACGACAAGTGAGATATAAAATTTATTCATATAGTATCACTGTATATCACTCAAAATTCATATTATAAATAACAGCAATTCATTCGTCGGACAAGTTGGATTTTGACATATAGAGTCTTAAACTCCAGTAATTCCATTGACGGGTGGTGATTCTTGACCCAACTCATACCCTAAGCAGGAAATATGAGTTCAGGCTAACATTTTCAGCCTGATACGGTCAATACCTTTTCTTTTTTTTATCGGTAATGGTAAAATATATTAAAATTTTAAGAAACGTACAATAAAGCTAAAGAAAAAAAAAACCTACGTAGGTATTAGAGCTTAATACCAATACAATAGCAACCAAAACCCTACGTAGATATTAGAGCTTAATATCAGTACTATAGCAGCCAAAACCCTACTTATTCAGTATTCGACCAGCCAATCTTGTCCCAACGCAGCTCGTTTGGGCTATAAGGTGCATGCAGGCCGTGCACATATTCATTACTCTAAACCCAACCCAAACTCACTGCCACCCCTACTTCCATACATGAAGTTCCATGTTGTGGGGCCAGAAAAAACGATTCAGTGTTCTAAGGCCTCATTTGGATAATTGAATTTGGTTGCCCTGCACTTGCATTTACAAATTACATGTTTATCTCTTTACCGGTAACTAGTTATGGTAAAGAAACTCCTAGCATGTATTCATGACCGTTGTTCATGGACTGATTTTGACACATGTAGCTATGAGACTTCCATAAACCAACAGAACCTAATTACATTCGACTGCACAAAATTGCAGATGATAAAATTATAGTAAACATTAAAATAGATCATAACATCAAAGATCTTAAAATTGCATTATCAATTAAAGTAGACCTGTAGCTTAATTACATGAATGAAATAAGAACCCATTACAATTAGCGTCCATTTCATCTTTTCCATGCGCCTAAACTGATTGACCTGCATGGTCTTGGGCAATATAATTCTGTCCAACTTATCTTTCCTTTTGCAAAGAACTCACTGTTTTACAAGAAATTTTCAAAAAAGAAAAGCGTGTGAAATTTCTCACTTTTGGTGCAAATCCATGGAGAAACCCATCTGTTCCCTTCTTGGTTCACGGGTCACACATAAGGAAGGAGCAATAGATCATGTGTAATCTCAAGGTGTTGTAAAGATCAGATGGGAGACGAAATTGGTTACTGCCGCCGTTGTTGCAAATCAAAACAGAGGAGAGAGAAAAGGGACCGCAGGCAATTACCAGCCCAATCCGAGTTGGAGCCGTGGGATTCTCGGTGCAAACAGAGATGGGCTAGCTGGGTACCTTGTCTGGATTTGGATCCTATTGCAGGAAACAGGTCCTGATGGATCCGATCCGATCTCGTTATCGGGCGGACTAGAGGCGTAAATTGGGCCGGATAAGGATGGATTTTTTCTGGCCATGGCCCAACACGGCCCGTTGATTGCATTGATCGTGTTGGCACAGGCAATGCTGGGCAAGGGGGGCCCTTAGCCGTGGCATGGCATAGCATGAACTAGAGTGCCAGCTGTGCCGTGCTGGGTCGGGGTGCTCGGGCTGAGGCACGGCCTAGCTGGGCCTAGCCCGACATTTATATAAAATAAATACTTTTTTTATATAAATGAATATAAAACTTCAAATAATTAAATTTCTACTTTTCATTTTTGAATTAAAATCAATGTTTGTATATTTATTATAGTAATCTCAACTATATTTCAAGCTGAAAATCCAAAAAGTCCATAAAGTCTCTTTTGATTTATATAAGAGAAAAACTTAAATAAATATTTAAAGAATTAGGGTGGGCATGTGGGCTGGCACTACAAGAAGTTGCACTTTTAGCGACGTTTTTTGCCGACGCTTTTATAAATTCGTCGGTAAAGATATACTTTTGCTGACAGAAACACTAGCATCGGTAAAAATTTGCATTTTACCGACGTTTACAGAAAAACGTCGGGCAAAACATACTTTTTACCGACGTTTTCTTAAAACGTCAGTAAAGGTGTACCTTTTACCGACGTTTTTCTATAAAACGTCGGTAAAGTTAGCGTAAATCTCATCATCCTTACCGATGAATCATAAAACGTCGGTAACATTATTGTTATTTTATTTATTTTTATTTTTGATTTTATCGACGCAAAAGAACGTCGGTAAAATTGTATTTATATTCTTTCCATTTTTTATTTATTATGTTGCCGACGAAAAAAGAACGTCGGGAAACGTGTAAAATGTTTTTTATTTATGTTTTTTTACCGACGCCAATAAACGTCGGGAAAAGTATTTTTTATTATTTATTCGTTTACCGACGAAAATAAAACGTCGGCAAAAGTATTTTTATATTGTTTAGTAATTTTACCGACGAAATAAAACGTCGGCGAAAGTGGATTTTTTTTTATTTTTTTCTCTTTTATGTTACCGACGAAAATTAACGTCGGCAAAAGTAATTTTGTATTTTCTATTATGTTGCCAACGAAAATAAACGTCGGTAAACTTAGTTTTATATTATTTATTAATTTGTCGACGAAAAAAAACGTCGGCAAAAAGGTTTTATATTTTACATATATTTATTGTACCGACGAAACCAAACGTCGGTAAAATAATAAATATCAGTAAAAGCATTTTATGCTTTTTATTTTTATTTTTGATTTTTCCGACAAAAAAAAACTTCGCTAAAAGTATTTTTTTTTCAATATAGTTATCATGTTAACATGTTTATACACCTTTATCAAAAAATATACCTTTTCTTGTACCTATATTCAATATAAAATATGCATGCAAACAAAAGTTGCATAATAAACAAACAATCACCACCATTTTTCATCAAATCATTTATCTTATTAAACATATATTACAATCAATAATGATACAATTACATATTAATGTCAAATATACATAAACAAATAAACTAAAAAGAATAAAACACCCCTAGAAATTTGCAACCGACCCCAAAGCGTCCATCAATATGCAAAGACAAAAATAACATTAGAATCATTTCAATGAATGAAATTATAAACGAAAGATAAACATATATATATATAAATCTTTTCTGCAGTTTTTCGACGACCTGTTTTCCAACTTAAGTGTTGAGAATCAGGCAGTTTTTTGTGTCTAATTCGTTTACCTAAAGTCCGATTCACTAACCGTCAATTCGTAGAAGTTACTTTGGCCTTAAATAAGGTACCCGTGTCGGTTTTTGATTTTTTTGGCGGCCATTTCCCGTTCCGGACCCTTGACAGGCCGTTTTCAAGTCTAAGAGTTAGAAACTTCGATGTTTTTGCTTCTAGTTCTCTAATTGAGAGTCCTATTTGCGAACCGTTAGTTCTTACAAGTCATACTAGCCTCGAACGAAGTGCTCGTGCCGGTTTCTGATTTTTTGGGGGGGCTATTTCCCGTTCCGAGCCCCCGGCGGGCCGTTTTCGAGTCAAGTGTTGGAAAATCCGATGTTTTTGCTTCTAAATTTCTAACCGGGAGTCCTATTTGCAAACCGTCAGTTCCTACAAGTCACACTAGCCTTGAGCGAGGTGCTCGTGCCGGTTTTCAATTTTTTCGGGGGCCGTTTCCCTTTTCAGACCCCTAGCAGGCCGTTTTCGAGCCTAAGTGTTGGAAAATCCGATGTTTTCGCTCATAAATCTCTAACCGGGAGTCCTATTTGCAAACCGTCAGTTCCCACAAGTTACTTTAGCCTTGAGTGAAGTGCTCGTGCCGATTTCTTATTTTTCCGAGGGTCGTTTCCCCTTTTCCGGACCCCCAGCGGACCGTTTTCAAGCCTAAGTGTTGGCACATCGTCGATTTTCGCTTCTAAATCTCTAATCGAGAGTCCTATTTGCGAATCGTCAGTTCCCACAAGTTACTATACCCTCGAGCGAACTGCTCTTGCCGGTTTTTGATTTTTTCGTGGCCGTTTCCCATTCCGGACGAATTCTTTAAAATCAAGGACCTTTACTGACGTTTTTTTTTTTTACCGACGAAAATGATCGTCGGGAAATTTATTACCGACGTTTAATTTTAGACATCGGTAAAGCCCTGTTGTTTTTTTCCTCTCCCACCACCAAAAAGCCCTATTTTATCCTCTCTCTTGCTTCATCTCTCTGCGCTCTCTCGATCTTCTCTCTCTCGCCCTCTCTGGTCTCTCTCTCTCTGTCTCTCTCTCTCTATCTCGCTCAGCCCTCTCTCTCTCTCTTACCCTCTCTAATCTCTCTGATTTCTTGCTCTCTCCGTTCTGTCGGTCTCTCTCTGCTCTCTCTCTCTCTCTCTCTCGCTCTTGGTCTAATTTTAGGAAAAGTAAAAATCAGAGATTATTACCAACAAATTAGAAAACGTTGGAAAATCGAATTTTAGCGACGTTTCCTTGAAAACGGTCGGCAAAGTTCAATTTTATTATTAACTTGATTTTAGGGAAAAAAACATTTTTAAAAATAAAATGAAACATTATCGACGAATTTTATGACGTCTGTAAAATGAAAATTAAAAAGCGGAGTCCTTTACCGACGAATTTTTTTTCTCGACGAAAATTAGCATCGGAAAATTTATTACAAACGTTTAATATAAAACGTCTATAAAATTTGATTGACTTTTTTACTTGTTTTAAATAATAAAAAAAAATTAGACAATAAAAAGTCATTTTTTGCGACGAAATATAAACTCTATTCGTCCCTGAAGGTCCCACTTTTTTTTTTCCCTCTCCCGCCTCCAAAACCCTGTTTTCGCTCCCACTGTCTCTCTCCCTCCAAAACCCTGTTTTCCCTCTTTCCTCATTCTCGCTCTCTGCTCCTCTCAATCTCGCTCTCGCTCTCAACGCTCTCTCTGCGATTCTCTCACTCTCGCTCTCGGTCTCGCTCTCTCTGCTCTCTCGCTCTCTCTGCTCTTCTCTCACTCTCGCTCGCTCTCTCTCTCTCTCTCTCTCTCTCTCTCTCTCTCTCTCTCTCTCTCTCTCTCTCTCTCTCTCTCTCTCTCGCTCTCTCTGCTCTTCTCTCACTCTCGCTCTCTCTCTCTCTATCTATCTCGCTCTCTCTCTCTCGCGCACTTCATCTCGCTCTCTCTCTCTCTGCTCTCTCTGTCTCTCTCGCGCACTCTCTGCTCTCTCTGTCTCTCTCGCGCACTCTCTGCTCTCCTCTACTCTCGATCGATCTCTCTCTGCTCTCTCGCTCTCTCGCTCTGCTCTCTCTGTCTCTCTCGCGCACTCTCGCTCGCTCTCTCTCTCTCTCTCTCTCGATCGTTCTCTCTCGCTCTCTCGATCTGCTCTCTCTCTCTCTCTGCTCTCTGGCTTTCTCGCTCTGCTCTCTCTCTCTCTCTGCTCTCTCGCTCTCTCGCTCTGCTCTCTCT
>QPKB01000005.1:2981021-3127903 GCA_003546025.1 Camphora micrantha
ATAAAACATAGGTGGAGTTCATGTTATAAAGCTGGATGTTGTTTGGAAACCTCAGAAAAAAAAATCAATTAACCTTAGGAGAAGCCATATCAACTTCTTGGGGCCCATTTGTGGATGTGTCCTTTCAAAAATGCATAATATGTGCCTTTTCAATAAAACGTGCCTCTTGGCCTAACGTGTCGCTGGGCTACTCATATGTCTTTTCAATAAAATATCTATTGGGCCCATTTGTGCTGGATCTACCCCAATTCAAAGGGATGCCTTCCAACTCTATAAATTAAGATTATTTTAAAAGTTTTTATTTAGTATTCAAATGACTGAATGCATATTAATCCTCGTTTTTAAAAGGATATGTATGCCGACGTGGATCAAGCAAGAAAATTTTGGTTTTCATAATTTTTTGGTTCCATTTGAATATATTAATTAATATTCTGTTATAAATAGATTTCTATGAAAGGTGATATTAATTTTATATATTATTCAGGTCGCACGGAGACTTATTTGTTGCTATGCAATTTTATATCAAATTTGAATTAAACCTGTTCGAAATTGAGTCCAATTTTCAATGATCCTGAGAAATTGGAGCTGATTTTGTCCGATTTCACAATTGACTGTGGAAATTGGAGCTTGATTTTGTAATTGATTTGATCTGACTTCGATTTAGAGTATTTTAGATTTTTTATGCAATTTGAATTATTGTGGGCTCTTTCTTGGATCTTATCTTATCAATTCATAATTCATCCATCCAAAGTCTCTTAGACTTTGAATTGTTTAAAAATCAAATTTCAATAATCAATTCAAAATTTGATTTGGAGATTATTGCTATACATTCTCTTTTAAATAAACTTTGATATTACATTATTAAGAACCGATAAATGAAATATTCTTCGATTTTAATTTAATTTCTCTCATCAATTAATATATCCAAAAATAGCTCCAAATTGGATATAGTTTATCGAGAGCCGGGCCTGTCTGCTAGTATAATGATGGATGGATCGAGTTTGCCTGCATAGTGAACCTGATTAGTAGATTGGCTGATTAATGATAGATGAACCCCATTTACATGCCATGGAGTTCCCTTTTTCTCTGGGCAAATAATAAAAAAAACATCTACTATTAATTGGGTCACACCTATTTATGGATTCATATTAAAACTACCCTAATATGGCTGATGTTGCAGGGGAAGAACACATCACCTTCTATGCATGGTATAAAATATTGGCCGATACCGGTTCATATCAGCCCATATGAACCGGTATCGGTCGATACCGGTCCAATATATTGGTGCGATACTGTTCTCGGTATCACAAATCAAAATATCCTCAAAATATCGATCCATCTCGGCCGATATTTTGAATCAAAGTATCGGCCAAGATGGAATAATGGTAAAAAATAAAAAAACTCTCACTTTTTCCGTCATTTCTTCCCTACCTTTTTCCTCTCCCATCATCTCTGTAGAGCAACCCCTCCTCCATAATTCATTGTCTTGCATATTTCCAATACTATTTCTTGAAGAAATCATTTTATTTGGTAAAGAAAATCAACATAACTCCATTACTTTAACTATTATGTATTTTTTAACAATTCATACAGAATAAATGATGATGATATCGAGGCTGGGTGACACTCCACTAGGAATTTAGGCGGTCATGCTTATCAATCTCTCTTTCTCTAGTCCCCCCTAATTTCAAGTAAATCATAACCTTTTGATGTCCAAGTGGCCTTTTGATTTATCTATCTAACTATCATGTTTCAGATTTTAATATGTTATCTTCATGGTCTTGGATTTCACAACTTATTTGATGATTGAGTTAGTATTAAATGATAATTGATATGTTATCTTTATTTTCTTATATTTTACACTAATAAATTGTTCATGAGCTAAAATAAGGGTTGCATTATATAAAATGCTGGAGAAGACAATGAGTCAACGATATAGACAGGACTTATGACTTATGGTGACTGATATTTTGATTAATTGTTATTACTAAAGGGAAAAAAAATATTGTTTTCCAACATTTTCTAATATTCTAGATTTTTTTTTGGATTTTTTTGTGAATTTTTTTTGTTTAAAAAATTTTTCATACCATGATCACCGCGACAGTACGATAATCGCGATTGATACTGATATGATATTGATTTTTGTCCCTGGTCGATACCGTGACTGATACCGCGATTTTGAACCATACTCCTGTGGGAATAATCAGCCCCAAGTCCAAGGGAATATCGGTGCAGGTGATGGGTATGTCAATTTGGAAGTTCCAGGTACAGTCAAATCGGAAAAAAAAAGAGAAAGTAGATGGACATAAAGTCGATTCGGGAAAAGAAGGAGATGTTGGTAGCTGTAGCTAGACTAAGAAATGAAAATTATGTCCCCAGCTGAATGAGAATGTTGAAGCTACTACCATCAGTGCTTTTCCTTATGCCGCAACTATCAATGTTTCATGTGGGTATATGTACTGTTTAAGCTTTGTTTGCTATCAACAAAGTCAAGGTCGTCCGGTTACTACAAGTGACGCAGGAAGTAATGTTGGCACGTGCTTACACAATAATAAGAAGACAATTATCTACATCATCTCTAATCAAAAGGAGGCCAAGGGAGTGTTGTTAAGATGAGATGAGATCATTTATAGATCTCTAATTATCTTATTTCTAACCCATGATTGTGGGGCATCTTTAATTAAAAAAGAAAATTAAAAGTTCACAATGGTCTCTGTTGTTGGGCTTATGTCTTGTGTTCTGGTTTGACCATATTAGTTTATTGGGTAGGCCAATGACTAGGTTTAGGATCAAAGGAATTTTGATCATTATACCGAGGCTTTCTTGGAGCAGAAAAAAGTAGAGATTATATATTGATGTAATATGCAATTCTAGACTCCGTGAGAGATCTGAGAGCTTTCTATCCCGTGGTATTCGACCATTTCAAAGGGAGATATGTGAGAGCAATATTGAAACCACCTATGGGGGGCAGAGAGAGAGAGAGAGAGTATATCAAGTGCTAGTGTCACATCTAGGATCCCGAATCACCTTGGCCTAGGGTAATCCCCGAGGTGTGTTACACGTACTCTCATGATGCTGTATATGTCTCGAGTTAAATATAACACAAGAAGGAGAAAAAAAATAACTTTTCCACTCGTGAGTTTGGCTCACTAGGACATAACAATAACATTTAAATTATAGCGAAAGCTGTAATTCATATTCAGATGGTATCATTTCCAATGATGCGAAATGCGAAAATCAATAATTACGAAAACACCCTTGACTTTACTCAACCGAGTCAAATCGGTTCCAACTCACATTTCCGAGGTTCAAAGCTCAACTAACTCAGACTATAACGGTTAATTAACACTAATCACCACAATGAGCAACTAAGAACAATTAATTTAACTAAAGCACCATAATTAGCACTAATCAGGGTTAAATTGGGTCGGCGGTGTAACAGTGAGAGAGTTTGAAATCATTGTAATGAGTCGTCTAATTCGTGCGTAGTAAAATCGGGCAAAACGCTCAAAGCCCCTGTGGACAAAGGCAAGTTTGTTGTACCATGTAAATCTCTTGTGTCGTATGATTTCTTGTGGCTGTAATTGATCATGTGTGTTTGCCCTTATCCCCAACAGTTGGTATCAAAGCGCCAACATCTGCTTCCAGTGCTTTCCAAAAAATAAGTAAGGTTTTGTGTGCATGGCCTATCTTGCTCATTAACGGAGAGACCAGTGAAATGTGATTTGACTTTGTTAATTTTTGGAATTTTTTAGCACAATGGGATAACGAAAGTTGAACCTTTAATTGTCATTCAATGTTGTAAGAATTTCATTGATGTTGCAAACCTTTTGACCCATTTGGATCTTTGTAAACCGAGTGCAAGTAACTTTACTTAACGTATAAAGGATCTTGTTGGATCTTTATAGACCTAGGGGAAATGTTTCTTCATTCTCACATGATGGGAATACATGTGGTTGCAGTTTCTCAATCATCCTCCTTGGAATGAAAATTTAGGAATGCAAAGAATGGAGAATCCAAAGAATGGAGATGCCTCTGGTTGCACCCAACGCAAACAGCCACACCATATTTGTCGTTGCTGGTTGCACATGTAGGTGGTACGGGTGCATTGTAGTCCCCTGCATTAGACGTCCCAACCTCAATGAAGATTTCTACCCAAAATGATAAAAATAATAATAACCATAGGCACCAAAATTTATGGTTTTTACATATCTTACCAAATTCATTGATATCAAATCCTACTTAGTAAATTGATAGCCTTGTCAGTGTTTATTGAAGTCTAATTATTTACACCTAATTCGTAACTTCAATATCGTATTTCCGAATTCAGAATTTATTGAAAATGAGGATTGAGTAAGTATACGTGATATGATATTATTATTCGATTTGATTTGGACAAGTGAAATTCAAACTTACTCAAATCCGATCATTATTTGATTTTTATTTGATTCAATAGAGTCGGCACTACTGAGCTTCGACCCTGTGAAACCCAACGTGGTTGAACTTGGTTTAATTATTCGAAGACTAATGCAGTAAGTCATATGGAGTACCGGAACTCCATACCCGGGTAGCTAGCTAGCTTTTGGCCGGGCAGTTGGTGATATCCCAACTAGAGCTGCTCTATAGTGAGAGGATGAGCTTAAGGTAGCAGCGAATTTGCATGTTTTCATTATACTTGATTCACGATGCACAAACTATTCATTTTCGCACAACTTGCCTAGTTAATACTTATCATTGACATCTGTTAATTTATCCATCTTAAATTTAATTTGATACATTACGTAATTCCTTATTATTGCTTATACTTGCTTAATCATCGTATTGATGATGCTACTTTTGGTGTCATAATCCCAGGTGCAGCCTCCAGCCCTGAAAAGGACGAGGAGGGAGAGAAGGCTACCCCATTGGTACCTTCAGGGCTAGAGGAGTGGCTCGAACTCGAGACCGTGTAGATCCATCTTCCTTGGAGAGCGAGAATTATGTTTTGGAGCTGTCATAGATGTGTGGCTAGCCCCTTTTTGCATGAGCCACACTTAGATGAATAGTTATTCTCTTGTATACTTTTGGTAGTGTTTGTTTGTATAGGGTTCTTATACACTTCTTTTGTAAAATAATGTATATAATTGTATAATTCTTTTGTATGAAATCTGAAAATTTAAATAGACTGAATGGGAATTGATACCTTCACATGAATGAATTACAGCTTCTGCCATGATTAATTGCTATTGATGTGCTCTAGTGAGTTCTCTCTCACGTGTATGGAAAGTTATTTTTCCCTCCTTCATGTGTTGTATTTGGCTCAAGACAAATACAACATGCGGGAGTACGTGTGACACACCTCGAAATTTACCCTAGGCCAGAGTGATTCGGGACCAGAATGTGACAAAAGTCGGACCTTGAGGTAACATCAATTAGGGCAATACCCAGACTAGTGGGGGAGGGAACAACCCCCAGGTCCAAGGGGATATCAGTGCATGTACTGGAGGTAACGTCAATTTGGGACTTCAAGGAGCGTACGTCAATTCGGGAAATCAAGTAAGTGATGGTGGTAACATCAATACAGAAAATTAAGGATATGGTGGAGGTAATGCCAATACGGGAACTCAAGGATAGGGTGGTGGTAGCTGGACTCAGAAATGAAAAATATATCCCCCGCTGAAAATAAGTGTCCCAGTTATCTATGTTTCATGTGTGGCTTATGTAATGTTTAAGCTTTGTCTACTATCAAATATGTAATGGCTGCTTGCTTATTAATAAAAGTTTGTGTTATATATATGCCATTGGGTTGATTTAAAAGGCCAAATTTAGGTCAATGCCCCGACTAGTGCATGGTAGGTCTCAAAACTAAAAAATAAATAATAAAAATTAATAATAATAAAGGAGGTCAAGGGAGTGTTGTTAAGATGAGATGTGATAATATATAGAATCTTTAATCATCTTATGTCTAATCTGCCTTTGTCATATGATCGTGGGGGGCATCTTTAATTAAAAAAAAAAAGGAAGAAGAAGAAGAAGAGAAGGTCACAATTGTCTCTGCTTCTCGTGTTCTTTCTAGAAATTAGTTAAGGTTTTGTCATGCATTTTCACCTAGTAGGGGTTTTGTTGCTCCCTTTTTAGACTTTTGTAGTGTTTGGGTAGTCTTATTTAACCTTCTTAGTGGCTTAAAACTGGTTCAAAACACATGTAGAGCATTTGGGAAAGATTATGTCCACTTTTATTTCAATCTGCGTTAGGAGGAATTGCCTCCTTTTCGAATGCGAAGAAAAATGATCGGAATCGAAATAGAGGTTTGCGTCTAAAGCGGAAAGACTTACGGAGCTACAGTGCCATGGACGGTAATGCTCCCCTCAATGCTTTGTTTAATTTTTGTTAAACTATGTGACCATTAACAACGATCCAAATTGTCAGAAACATCAATACGGTCAAACACGGGCCATATTCCAAATTTCAACCGTGACCTATCTCGGATCTCGGGATATTTGATAAAATCCGAATAACCACACATCTATTTTTTTGAACTTTTATGGGCCCCATAAACACAATCAAGATCGTTAATCTTCTTTGAAATACTAAAAATGGCTAGCTATAAAATTTTCATCCTCCGATTTAATTTATAGCTACCAAAAACGAAGAAAAACCTTAGAACTATTGATTTCACATGTGACATTATCATAGAAGGATAAATGAAACTTGAATGTTGTTTGTTTTTTCCTTGACTGTGGGACCACCAAAGTATGGATTCCTAGGTATCCTTTTCTCTCTCAGGTCCATAATCAAAGATAGTGTAATTAGGTGTGGGTTTTTGGGCGTAAAAGAAATTCAAAACATCCTCTATGCACTAATGGTTTTAATGGTTTTGGATTCCAAAACCAATGTCCACAATTTTCACCTTTCTCAATGTACCAAGGAAAAAAAAGCATGGAAAATAGATTTCATTCACTATCCTTTAGATGTCCAAAAGCAATAATAATGATGGATGGATCGAGTTTTGCCTGCACGGCGAACGTGATTAGTAGATTTGGCTGATTAATGATAGATGGACCCCATTTAAATGCCATGGAGTTCCCTTTTTTCTCTGGTCAAAGAAAAAAAAACATCTACTTTCAATTAGGTCTCCCCTATTTATGGATTCATATTAAAACTACCTAATAATTTTATGGCTGTTGTTGCAGGGGAAGAACATGCTGCCTCCTTTGCATGGTATAAAATATCGGCCGATACCGATCCAATATTTTGGTGCGATAACTGTCTCGGTATCGCAGACCAAAATATTCCCAAAATATCGGTCCATGTCGGCTGATATTTTGAAATATCGGTTTAATCGATATATCGGCCGATATTTTGAAAAATGTGCAAAGATGGAATAATGGTAAAAAATCCAAAATTTCTCACTTTTTCCCTCATTCTTCCCCACCTTCTTCCTCTCCCCTCATCTCCTTAGAGCAACCCTTCCTCCATAGCTCATTCTCTTGCATATTTCCAACACTATTTCTTGAAAAAATCATTTTATTTTGGTAAAAAATCAACATAACTCCATTATTTTAACTATTATGTATTTTTTTAATAATCCATATCGAATAAATGATGATGATGATGATATCAAGGTTGAGCAATACTTCACTTGGAATTAGGCTGTCATGCTCATCAATCTCTCTCTCTAGTCCCCCTAATTTCAGGTAAATCATAAACCTTTTGATGTTCAAGTGCCTTTTGGTTTATCTATCTCACTATCATGTTTCAGATTTTAATATGTTATCTTCATGGTCTTAGATTTCACAACTCATTTGATAATTGAGTTAGTATTAAATGATGATTGATATATTATCTTTATTTTCTTATACTTTACACTAATAAATTGATTATGAGCCAAAATAATGGTGCATTATATAAAATGCCGGAAAAGATAGCGTGTCAGCAACACAGACAGGAATCATGACTTATGATGACTGATATTTTGATTTATTGTTAATACTAAAGGGAAAAAAAACATTGTTTTCCAGCATTTTCTAATATTCTAGATGTTCTGGATACTTTTGCGAATTTTTTTGGATTAAAAAAAAATTTTCACATCGCGATGACCGCGACAGACTAATAATCGCAACCGATACCGATATGATATTGGTTTTTAGCCCTGGTCGACACCGTGACGGATACTGCGATTTTAAACCTCGCTCCTGTGGGAGTGAACAGCCCCAAGTCGAAGGGAATATCAGTGCAGGTGCTGGGTACGTCAATTTGGTAGTTTAAGGTACAGTCAAAGCGGAAAAAAAAAAAAGGAGATTGACGTAAAGTCCATTTGGGGAAAGAAGGAGATGTTGGTAGTTGTAGCTAGACTAAGAAATGAAAAATATATCCCCAGCTGAAGGAAAATGTTGACGCTGCTACCACCAGTGCTTTTCCTTATGTCGCAACTATCCATGTTCCATGTGTGTATATGTAATGTTTAAGCTGTCTAGTATCAACAAAGTCAAGGTCGTCCGGTTACTACAAATGATGCAGGAAGTAACGTTGGCGGGTGCTTACACAATAATAAGAAAGACAGTTATCTACATCATCTCTAATCAAAAGGAGGCCAAGGGAGTGTTGTTAAGATGAAATGAGATCATTTATAGATCTCTAATCATCTTATTTCTAACCCATGATCATCGGGCATCTTTAATTAAAAAAGAAATTAAAAGTCCACAATGGTCTCTGTTGTTGGGCTTATGTCTTGTGTTCCGGTTTGACCGAATTAGTTTATTGTGTAGGCCAATGACCAGGTTTAGGGCCAAAGGAATTTGGGTCCTTATAGTGGGACTTTCTTAGAGCAAAAAAAAAGTAGATATTATATATTGATGTAATCCGCAACTCTATGCTCGACTCTGTGAGAGAAGTGAGAGCTCTCTATCTCGTGGTATTAGACCTTTTCAAAAGGAGATGTGTGAAAGCAAAATTGAGACCTATGGAGAGAGAGAGAGAGAGAGAGTTTGTTAAGTGTTAGAGAGTTTGAAATCATTGTAATGAGTCGTCTAACTCGTGCATAGTAAAATCGGGCAAAATGCTCAAAGCCCTATGGACATAGGCAAATTTGTTGTATCACGTAAATCTCTTGTGTTGAATGGTTTCTTGTGGCTGTAATTGATCATGTGTGTTTGCCCTTATCCCCAACAACTGGTATCAATGCGCCAGCATCTCCGTTGTGGTTTTGTGTTAGGGATTTGGAAGTGTTAGGGATTTGTGGCGCTAGTGTCAAATCATGTCCTTGAGCATTTGGAATTCTGGGTGTATTGCTAGAATCCAAATACCAAGGTAGTCTTTATTCCTTCTCGAGAGACTCTGCCCTAGAGGTGGGAACGACACAACCCACTTTTAGGCCGGCCTAGCCATGCCTGGTCCGTGTCGTACATTGTCCAATGCGGCTATCGGCCTAGCACAAATCGTAGGCACAGCTTAGTTTGCGTTGTGCTGGGTCGTGCCACTCACATGCTGGCCCACTTGCCCATCCTGATTTTTTATATATTTATTTAAGTTTTTTTAATATAAATTAAAAGAGACTTTGTGGACTTTTTGGATTTTTAGTTCGAAATAAAGTTGATATTATTATAGTAAATAAATAAAAATACAAACATTGATGTTAATTCAAAAATGAAAAGTAGAAATTTAATTATTTGCATTTTGATATTCATTTATATGAAAAATAGTATTTATTTTATATAAATGTCAGGCCGGGCCCAGCTGGGCCATGCCTCAGCCCGAGCACCCCGGCCCAGCTTGGCACGGCACGGCCAGCACTCTTGGTCGTTCCGTGCCATGCCACGGCTAAGTTCTCCCCTCGCCCAGAATTGCCTGTGTCAACATGATCAATGGCCGTGTTGGGCCATTGCCTGAAAAATTCATCCTTGTTCGGCCCAATTTACACCTCTATTCTGCCCCATAACAAGATAGGATGGGATCCATCAGGTCCTGTTTTCTGCAATAGGATCCAAATCCAGACAAGGTACCTAGCCCATCTCCTGTTTGCACTGAGAATCCCACAGCCCCAACTCGGATCGGGCTGGTAATTGCCTGCTGTCCTTTCTCTCTCTCATCAGTTTTGATTTGCAACAACGGCGGCAGTAACTAATTTCGTCTCCTATCTGATCTCTACAACACCTTGAGATTGCACATGATCTATTGCTCCTTCCTTATGTGTGACCCATGAACCAAGAAGGGAACAGATGGGCCCTGTGTTGGCCCAGTGGACCCAGTTTCTCCAAGGATTTGCACCCAATGTGAGAAATTTCACACACTTTTCGTTTTTAAAATTTTCTTGTAAAACAGTGAGAAAGACAAGTTGGACAAAACTAAATTGCCCAAGACCCGTGCAGGTCAATCACTTTAGGCGCATGGAAAAGATGAAGTGGACGCTAATTGTAATGGGTTCTTTTTTCATTTATGTAATTAATTAAGCTACTCGTTTACTTTAATTGATAATGCAATTTTAAGATCTTTGATGTTATCATCTATTTTAATTCTTACTATAATTCTATCATCTGCAATTTTGTGCAGTCGAATGTATAATTAGCTTCTGTAGGTTTATGGAAGTCTCATAGCTACATGTGTCAAAATCAGTCCACTCAGTCCATGAACAAAGGTCATGAATACATGCTAGGTGCATGCTTCTTTACCATAACTAGTTACCGGTAAAGAAATAAACATGTAATTTGCAAATTCAAGTGCAAGGCAACCAAATTCAAGTATCTAAATGAGGCTTTAGAACACTGACTCGTTTTTCTGGCCCCACAACATGGATCTTCATGTTTGGAAGTAGGGGTGCCAGTGGGTTTGGGTTTGGGTTGGGTTTAAAGTACTGACTGTGCACGGCCTGCATGCACCTTTTAGCCCAAACACTTAATTATCGAGCTGCGTTGGGACAATATTGGCTCATCGAATACTGAATAACTAAGGTTTTGGCTGGTATAGTATTGACTCATCCTGAGGACAGAGCTAGACCCATTTATGTATCGGGTTGAAAATGTTAGCCTGAGCACATAATTCCTCCATAGGGTACGGGTTGGGTCAGGAATCACCACCCCTCAATGGAATTATTGGAGTTCCAAGACCGTATATGCCAAAATGCAACTCGTCCAGTGAATGAATTGTTGTCATTTATATTATAAATTTAGAGTAATATAGACGGTTGTAATTGATACTATATGAATAAATTGTATTTCAAAAAGTCTACTTGAACAAACTTTTTGGACAGAATTTTGGACAAACCCTATGGTATGCCTTGAATATCCCCTATGATATTCAAGGCATACCATAGGGTTTGTCCAAAATTCTGTCTAAAAAGTTTGTCCAAGTAGCACTACTCATTGTATTTATATCTCCAAAAATTCTATATGGACCGACTTTGAATCCCGAATTTTGGACCGATCCTAGCTGGATGCTGAGCTGGACTCCAGCTGGGATCTCATTTTGAATAATGGACCATATCAATTGGAAGCCAGCCCCAAATTTTCAAAGCCCGCCAAGTTCATGAGTAAGAAGAAAAATGGGAAGGGAATGCCTCTCACGCGTCTGTCTCCCTTCTCTGTTCCCATCTCTCTCTCTCTCTTCTCTCTCTCTCTCTCTCTCTCTCTCTCTCTCTCTCTCTCTCTCTCTCTCTCTCTCTCTCCATCGCAAGAAGGGATGTGCCCAGGTGCAGCAGCACCCACATCTCTCTCTCTCTCTCTCGCTGTGCATCGCAAGAAATTTCACTCAAAGGATCCGCCCAGGCGCAGCAGCACATCCTTGTCTCCCCTCTCCGTTCCCATCTCTCTCTAGCTCTCCATCGCAAGAAATTTCACTAAGAGGATCCGCCTAGGCGCAGCAGCACCACTCTCTCTGCCTCTTACCTGAGCAGCGCCTCCCCCATCATTGCAAACCTGGGTTCTCATCTCTCTCTCGCTCTCCATCGCAAGAAATCCCAGCAGAGGATCCTCCCAGGAGCAACAGCGCCCATTTTTCTCGTCTTCCCTAGCAGTGGCCATTTTTTGGTCTTCCCTCTAATAAGGAAATCGAAAGAGGGGAAAAGCCTCAAATCGCTGGGAGATTGCAAACCCTAAATTGAATTGCAGTGTGGGTTTTTTAAAACTTGGGTTTTGCTGTTTTCAATTTTTTTGAGCTAATTTGCTGATTTGGTGACATGGGTTTCCTTCATGTCATTTTTTTGTTAATATTTTCTCCCCTTACATAGGGAATGGTTTGGTTATTGCACTTTTCAGTTTTTGTTTGTCAATAATGAAAACTTTTTTTATTAAAAGGAAGGAGGAAACAATGAACATGTAAAATGAAAGAAGAAAAGGCAGGCATAAAAGACTTTCATAGTTATACTTCCAACAACCAAGCTACAAAGAAGAGCCTACAGTGCAAGGTAAAACTTTCTACACCCAATTTGGTTAAAGAGGCAGCCACTACATTGGTATCCTAAAAGTTTCCACATACTATACATTTGTTTTCTTAATGCCGAACTATCACATTGAGATCCTTTTTGCTTGATGTTTTTCTGGTTAATTTCTTTTCAAGAGGATAGAATTTTCTGTTTTATTTTATTATTATTATTTTTCTACTTTCAGTTTGCAGGCTTAGACATCAAGGAATCCTCCGAGTCAGACGAAAAACATATTGGAAAGCATCTGTGCTGATGGAACTCACACCGGGCATTTGGAACACTTCTAATTGCCCTTTTTATTTCAGATGATGTAATGTTCAAATAAATGTAATCATCCTAATGATGTAATGGATTTCATGGTAATGTAATTTTAATGATGGAATGAATTCTGATTTAAATGTGAATGGAGATGTTATGAAATGATAAGAGTTTATATTTGTTGAGAGGTTTTGAATTTGGAATATTTTGTGAATTTTGTGAATGGTTTTCTTCTGTTAAGAGAAAAGGAAGAACAACACATATAATTACATTTCGTGCATATATAACATAGAAAAAGGAAAAACAAGAGAGAAAAGAAAAACCAACACAAACAATCAGAAAATAAAAATCTATTCTAATTAAATGATAACCATATCACAAAATATGAGATTAAGATGGAGAGCTTAACATCAACCCACATTCAAATGATAGTATGAAACTCGATAAGGTTTCAGCAGATCTGAACCCTATTGGAAAAGTGCGCGAGTGCAAAACCAGCCAAACGAGATTGATTCCTACCGAAACAATTCAGATTTGAAGTTATTAAATATGGACTTTGAAATCCAAAAATTTTAGCCAAAAACTCCCTCAGGAAGTAGGCTAACCAACGCCCTAAACGGGGGTACTCAGCAAGGTTTCAGCAGATCTGAACCCACTTCGTTAGAAAAGTGTGCGAATGCAAAACCAGCCAAACGCTATTGTTTCTAACTGAAACTTAGCAGATTTGAAGTTCATAATATATTCTTTGAAAGTCCAAAATTTACTCCAAAAACTCCCTTGAAAAGTGGGTTAACCAATGCCCTAAATAGGGTTACTTAGCAAAATTTCAGTACATTTAACCGACAGGATAGGAAACGTGCGCGAGTTGAAAATGAGGCAAACACGATTGATTCATACCCAAAAATTGCAGATTTGAAGTTCATAATATGTACTTCGAAACCCCCAAGTTTCATCCAAAAACTCCCTCGGGAAGTGGGTTAACCAGTGCCCTAAACAGGGGTATTCAGCAAAGTTTATGCAGATTTTCTTAACCGAGTTGAAAAAGTGCCCTAGTTGAAAATATCGCAAACGTGATTGTAATTAACTGAAAAACAGCATATTTTAAGTTCATAATATGAACTTCGAAAGACCCAAATTTCAGAAAAAACAAACCCTCGGGAAGTGGGCTAAAAAGTGTCCTAAATAGGGGTACTCAGCAAGGTTTGTGCAGATTTTCTTAACCGGGTTGAAAAAGTGCCCGATTTGAAAACATTGCAAACATGATTGTGATTAACTGAAAAATAGTATATTTTTTAAGTTCATAGTGTGGACTTTGAAAGCCCCAAATTTCAGCAAAAAAAAACCCTCGGGAAGTGGGCTAAAAAGTGTCATAAACAAGGGTACTCAACAAGATTTGTGTAGATTTTCTTAACCGGGTTGAAAAAGTGCCCGAGTTGAAAACATCGCAAACGTGATTGTAATTAACTGGAAAATAGCATATCTTAAGTTCATAATATGAACTTCTAAAGATCCAACTTTCAACAAAACAAACCCTCGGGAAGTGGGCTAAAAAGTGTCCTAAACAGGGGTACTTAGCAAGGTTTGTGCAGATTTTCTTAACCGGGTTGAACAAGTGCCCGAGTTGAAAACATCGCAAACGTGATTGTAATTAACTGAAAAATAGCAATTCTTAAGTTCATAGTGTGGACTTTGAAAGCCCCAAATTTCAGCAAAAACAACCTTCGGGAAAGTTGGCTAAAAAGTGTCCTAAATAGGGGTACTCAGCAAGATTTGTGCAGATTTTCTTAACCGGGTTGAAATAGTGCCTGAGTTGAAAACATCGCAAACATGATTCTAATTAACTGAAAAATAGCAGATTTTAAGTTCATAGTGTGGACTTTGAAAGACCCAAATTTCAGCAAAAAAAACCTTCGGGAAGTGGGCTAAAAAGTGTCCTAAATAGGGGTACTCAGCAAGATTTGTGCAAATTTTCTTAACCAGGTTGAAAAAGTGCCCGAGTTGAAAACATCGCAAACGTGATTGTAATTAACTGAAAAATAGCAGATTTTAAGTTCATAGTGTGGACTTCGAAAGACTCAAATTTCAGCAAAAAAAACCTTCAGGAAGTGGGCTAAAAAGTGTCCTAAACAGGGGTACTCAGCAAGGTTTGAGTAGATTTTCTTAACCGGGTTGAAAAAGTGCCTGAGTTGAAAACATCGCAAACGTGATTGTAATTAACTGAGAAATAGCGGATTTTAAGTTCATAGTGTGGATTTCGAAAGACCCAAATTTCATCAAAAAAAAAAAAAACCTCGGGAAGTGGGCTAAAAAGTGTCCTAAACAGGGGTACTCAACAAGGTTTGTGCAAATTTTCTTAACCGGTTTGAAAAAGTGCCCGAGTTGAAACATATTTCACAACATTTATTTTGAAGGAGTTGATGATGGGCATTTGGAACAATTCTCATCGCTCTTTTTTTTTTTTTTCAAATGATTTAATGTTCAAATAAATGTAATTCGAATGATGTAATGGATTTCATGTAATTTTAATGATGGAATGAATTCTGCATTTAAGTGTGAATGGAGATGTTGAGGAAATGATGATAATTTATATTGGTTGAGAAGTTATGAATTTTTAAACAAACATTGTCGAATTTTGCAGAATGTATTTTGTTTGTGTTGAGATTCCTTACTGCACAGAGTTTAACCGTGGAGATGTAGCTAGAGATATTCCATGAATTTTGTTGCAAGTTATCTATGATTACAGTGACAGGTACTCTGTGGAGTCTATGGAAATGTCCTGATATTTTGTTAATTTTATAGATTTTGTGACTAGTTATTGCAGTGATTGGTTATCTACTTTTGATCCCACTAGGTGCCCGTTAAATCTGTGCACATGAACACAACCATTCACATTTAGAACCAAATCAGGTTTTGCCTATCATATTCACATTCAATATCAACTATAATTTATTCATCAAACATCCAAGTTGTGCATTAAACAAAATCATTTTTATCAATCAATGCAAATATGCCATCTTCAAGCACTAAAGTCTTCTTCCATTCTTCATTTATTGATTTGAGTTTTTTTCCCATATTTCAGGTTTGAACTCTTTCTTTGCATATTGAAGCAACCCATAGTCATCCACAACACATCAAATGAAGCCCACAATAAATTTCTATTAACAAGTTTATTAACAAAAGATCATTGAATACAACCGTAAGTTAGCCAATAATGGGTAATGACCAAGATTTAAAAAGTTCATCAATTCATCATTCATCATCCATAGTGTCTTCCGAGTTCGACTTTGTTGAATACATTATGGGTCGTTTGTTTATGGTCATTTACATATGTAAATGACTCACATGTGAAAATAGTTATGCATCATTATGTTTGTTTGCATTCTTCTACACTTCACATGTGTAAATTGCATATGAAAATGATGTGGAAACGAGCTCATTTTCGCACACAAATTTTCACACCTCATGTGATGGTAAAAGGTTACACACCAAACTTCATATGAAAAGGATTCACATTACAAAAGGCGGACGGTGCGGGCCGTGTATTTCCGTCACAAAGAGATAAATGGTTCGAAACCCCAATCCCCCATTTCTCTACTTTTTCCCCCCTTCCTTGTTGCCCCAGCCAAGAGAACGTTGAAGCCCACTCTCTTCACCTCCCAGATCCGAGCACTCTCCTCCCAGGTATGGTGCCCTTTCTCTCTGCTTCTATATTTTCTTTGTGTGTTCCCCCCTCTCTCTCGTTCCCCCTCTCTCTCCTCTCCCTTTCTACAGGGATTCTCTGCGCCGTCATGTTAGATACCAAGGTCTGTAATCTGGGTTCCTTTGCGTTTTCGATTTCGTGGGGTTTTTCTAATACGGGTCGTTTTCGATGGGTCTGCGTTTGTTGCTGTTGTTGGGTTGGTCGGTTTTGATTGGCTTTGTTCCTCTCTGTTTTTCACTTGGTGTTTTGTTTATAAAAGCAACGAATGTTCTTCTCTGTTTTTCACTTGGTGTTGGTTTTTTGTCTTCTTGGTATGTTACGTGGCAAGGTATCTTTCATGGGTCATCTTTTTTTTTTATATATATATTGTTTTAGAGTTTTTGCTTGTGTTTGATTTGGTTTTTCTCTTTCTTGTAATGGGTTTGTATCTGGTTCGTTAGTTTTTGCTTGTTGATTTTTCCTTTTTTGCCATGTGTTTTTTTTTTTTTTAGGAAAAGTTTGTTTTTGTTCTTGCTTAGTGTTTTGATGATCATATTTGTGCTTCTCTGTTTTATGTTTGGTATTGGTTTTGGTCTTTAGATCCGTTTGATGGGCTCTCTGTGCTTTGCTTTGTTTTTAAGCTTTGCCTTTTTCTCTGCTTTGTTTTTAAGCTTTGCCTTTTTTTCTTAATATTTGGAACTTCTTTCACAATGGTATCATCTGTGGTTATTCGTTTTCTATGTTTCCTCTTTTGCATGCCTTTTTACTTAATGTATGATTTCACATAACATTTTGATCTTTTCCCCTCTTCTGTTTGAATTGTGACTAGATTGTATAATGAATTAACCTTCTAAACAAGTGTGGGTAGAAGATAACTTGTATATAATCAAGCATCTATTTTTGCACTTATTAGTTAAGAACTCCTAAAAAAATTCAAATGTCTTTCTGATATATGCTTATCTGTTACTACTTACTACCTATGATAGCTCCTTGGTTCTGTTAAGGTGTTGGTATGCTACCCATTGAAATGCTCTCGTCTTGATATTAGAAAACTAGTTTAGGCAAGGCCAAAACCAGTACAACCGGCCCAGACCCAATTCCAGAACAATAATCATACAGATTAGGTGGAAACACACTTGAAGACATCATGTATATAGTCTTCTAAACAAGCATATATTCTAGCAAGTATTAATATAGAAGATATAAGTATATATTCTAGCATTTGTGTTTGCACTTATTAGTTTTTTTGTTGGTAAAAGTGTTTGCACTTGCTAGTTAAGAACTGGTTAACAGCTTAAATTTCCAAATATGTTTTTGCAATGTACACTTACTAGTTACCATAGTTCCTGTCTCTGTTAAGATATTGCTATGCATATTAAACTCATCCTCACATTTAAAGTTCTAATTGTACATTAAACTTTATGATATTTCCCTCAATCTTCATCTATTATACTAATCCTAGTTTTAAGATTTGCAAATGATTGCATTAGATTTGATAATAGGTTTTGAACATGTTTGGAAAATATTTTTTAAAAACTTGAGACTTGTGTACTGAAACAAAATTCAACTTGGCTAAAATTATCAACGATGGCCATTTGCAGAATTTGAAAATTTTCTTTTTATATCATTGTTGGTCATATCTTTTTACTCATCTAGTTTTTGTGGTATCATTGCCACAAGGGCCGTGTCATTTTTACTGCCTTGGCTATAGTATCTCATTGCATCCTCTGTACATTGCTCCCTCTGTACACTGCACTCTTTTCAATTATATATTATTAATATTATATATTTTGTATCTAATTAGCTTTTTTAATAACTCCTTATGCTATATAGAAATGGAGAATGAAATATGCGGCGAAGATGTTGAATGCGTTAATGTCGGTACATCTTCTGGAAAAAAACGTGGTAGGAGGGAAAAGAAGAATACCACATGGTCGGAGGTTGGAGATGAATACTTAGCTGATATATTGATAGAACAAATCAATCTCGGGCGAAAGGATGGAAATGGATGGACTACGGAAGGGTGGAGGGAGATTGAACGAAAGATGAAAGAAAAATATGGCAGTGAATGTGTTAAAGATAAAATCAGAAATCGCTTAAGAACAATAAAACAACATTACAATCATATCAAGACTCTCATGGGATTAAGTGGTTTTGGTTGGGATGACGCTACAAAAATAGTTACTGTAAGTGACCAAGTGTGGGATGATTATGTCAAGGTGAGGAATTATAAATATATCTTTATATTATATTAAACATTGTTAACTCAATAATTGTTACTTTATTTTGATCACATTTGTCTAATCATATGCACACCCTGACTATGATTACTATCGAGGAAGAAGCGTGGTCAACTATGAAAAGTTTGTTATTATATATGGAGATTCAATCGTTGATGGAAGAGATGTGTTGTTGACTAACCAACGTCCACCACATCCGATGGAAGCCCCCCAGGCAAACATCCATGATGTGGCGGGGGAATCAAGTAGCTCTGATAAGATGGATGAAGCTGTCTCTGAAGCACCACGAGTCAAAAAACGCTCAACTGGTAGTTCTCGACGCAATGTGCAGGATGAAAGTAAAAGCGATTATGAACTTGCACATGCAATTAAGGATATAAACACTACTTTGATCTACCTTGCTGACAAGATGGCTCAATCAGCGCCAAGTAAGGGCTTACTTCCTGACAACATTCAATCATTGTTGCTGCCATCGAAGAGTTGGATTTAGACCTTACTTTAGAAGTAAGGGCTCTCAGGCTATTGAAGGATCCACAAGTGGCTAGTCAATTTCTTGCATTTTCAACAAAGGATCGACGCCGTGCATGGCTCATGGCGGAGCTAAGTGGCTCTATTTAGGATAGTTGGTTTGCTGAGCTTGCTTTTTTGTGGCTTTGAGTTTGCTTTTTTATCATGGGACTCAATTTGCTTTTTTATCATGTTATTTGTGTTGTTTCCTTTATGATGAATGTTATAATGTACTCATTTTGCCATTTTTCTTATTGTGATCCATGGATTATGTAGATTAATCATGTTGATATATAGTGTGAATTATTATGCTCTGTTAGTTTTTCTATTCTAATATTTGTCAATCAATTTTCTAGCAGTGCAAAAGTAATGGATATAAAGAAGAAGATCGTATTTTTACACGCAGTAGCAACGACAATGATTACAGTTTTACTTTTATGGGACCATCACTGTAAACAAAAGAGGATAAAAAAGAGGAAGCGAGTACATGAGTTGTTTATGTCTGGCCATGAGTTTACTTAGTACCTCATTAGGAGTAATCCCCGTAATTTTTACTACGCATGAGGATTAATGTGTTTTTAGAATTATGTGATTTACTAAAGAGAGAAAGGCTACTGTGTGCAAGTAAAAGAGTTTCTGTAGAAGAACAGGTGGCCATCTTTCTAGCTACTGTAGGTCATAGTCAGAGAAATCGAGTAATGCAAATTCAATTTCAACACTCGGGCCAAACAATTAACAAGTATTTCAATGCTGTTCTAGATGCCCTTTTATATATCTGCCCAGATTATGTAAAGCTTCCTGGACCAGAAATGTCTACTCCAGGTCAGATTGCACTCAATCCAATATTTTACCCTTTTTTCAAGTTAGATAAATAATTTATAAGGCAGTATCTTTTACTCCCTATGATGAATGTTTAAATTGTTATTGATGACAAATGTTTTTGCTATAATGGGATAAGACTGCATTGGTGCCATTGATGGCACTTATGTTCCAGCATAGGTATCAATTAAAGATCAACAATGATATCGATATAGAAAGGTTTTATTGCACAAAATGTAATGACAATAGTTGGTTTTGACATGATGTTCCAGTTTGTATGTGCTGGTTTTGAAGGATCAGCCAACGATCAAAAAGTTTTATCCGATGTACTACAAAATAGGGGACTCTACAATCTTCAAGTTCCCGAAGGTAAATATTTATTTCAAGATGTAAATTTGAAAGTTATTATAATTTTTGAAAACTAGTTAAGCATGTTGCAATCTTCTGATAATTGTCATATTGAATTTTTATAGGAAAGTATTTTCTTGTTGATGCTGGATATGGTAATAGGCGAGGTTTTATTGGACCATATCGTGGGACCCGATATCATCTAAAGGAATTTGGAGCTCAAGCATTGGCTCCCAGGACAGCTAGTGAGCTATTTAATCTTCGACATGTAAAGCTGAGAAATGTTATTGAAAGGACAATTGGCCTGTGGAAGGAACGGTTTCCAATTTTGACACATATACCTCGTCATTATCCTATCAAGACATAGGTAAAGATTGTAAATGCATGTGCTGTATCGCACAACTTTATCATGAAGAGAAGTCCTAGTATGGATGAATTATATGAACGTCATCGTCATGAAAGAATATTCATTGATGATGAAGATAATGATGATCGTCAGGATGAAGTGAACAATGAAGAAAAGAATATTCATTGATGATGAAGATAATGATGATCGTCAGGATGAAGTGAACAATGAAGAATCTGATAGTCAATATGCTTATCGCTTACGAGATGCAATGGCATTAGAAATGTGGGATGCTAATGCTAATAGAAGAGCTCGATGAACTGACATTTAGGAATTCTCTTCTTTTTTGCACATGGAGGGATTTTCATTTTGAAAATGTGACGTCTGTTTATTTTGTAAAGGGCACATGGTAAATTCTTTTTTGAAACACCATGACTTCATTGATAGAAAAGATGGGTTACTTTATTTATATGAGATTGAAACACCATAAAACTTTTTATGGTTTGGGCTTTTTTGTTTATATGGATTTAAAAAGTATATATAGAAATGATCGAAAAGTTACTATTTTTGGTATAGAGTGGAGATGCATTAGAATATTTTAATTGTATATCTTGTGCAGTTGGTCTTGGTCCCACTTTATTGACTAATCATGGAGGGATTTAACTGGGAACATGTGTTTTTTTCATTTTTTTTTTATTATAGCAACACTTCATTTTTACTTTTCCATGTTTTCATGGTTTGACAATCATCCAAACATTTACATGAACAAAAGGTGGTGACCATTTTTAGTGCTCCTAACTATTGCTACTATCAATTAATTTACAAAAATAAAAATCAATCATTTTCACATGTAGTACAAACAAACGTGGTAAAATGATTCACATGCGTAAATGATATGAAAATGACAACAATGGACAAACATTGCAAACTGAAACGCATGTGTAAATCTTACATATGTGAAATTTACATATGGAAAATTTCCACATGTAAACTGCATTTACGTATCTCATGTGTAAAAGGCAAACGCCCTCTTAAATCAGCCAATAATGGTTACTGGACCAATATTTAAAAAAAATCATCAATTAATCATTTATCAAGACTCCACTTAAAATGCTCTAAGGCGCACTCTCCAACCTACATGAGTTGAAGTCCTCTTTGAGCTCTCAGAGGTGAAGGAAGACTTTCACTTTGCATAGCATAGAAAAAGAAAAGAAAATTCAACACAAACAATTAGAAAACAAAAATCCATTCTTATTACATGAAAACCACGTCACAGAAAAAGAAACTAAGATGAGAGAAATTAACATCAGCCCACATGGGTTTTCTTCTTTCATTTTACATGTTCATTGTTTCCTTCTTCCTTTTAATAAAAAGTTTTCATTATTGACAAACAAAAACTGAAAAGTGCAATAACCAAACCATTCCGTATGTAAGGGGAGAAAATATTAACAGAAAAATGACATGAAGGAAACCCATGTCACCAAATCAGCAAATTAGCTCAAAAAAATTGAAAACAGCAAAACCCAAGTTTTAAAAAACCCACACTGCAATTCAATTTAGGGTTTGCAATCTCCCAACGATTTGAGGCTTTTCCCCTCTTTCGATTTCCTTATTAGAGGGAAGACCAAAAAATGGCCACTGCTATGGAAGACGAGAAAAATCTTGCGATGGAGAGCTAGAGAGAGATGGGAACGGAGAGGGGAGACAAGGACGTGCTGCTGCGCCTGGGCGGATCCTCTGAGTGAAATTTCTTGCGATGCACAGCGAGAGAGAGAGAGAGATGGGAACAGAGAGGGGAGATGTGGGTTCTGCTGCGCCTGGGCGCATCCCTTCTTGCAATGGAGAGCAAGAGAGAGAGATGGGAACGGAGTAGGGAGACAGACGCGTAAGAGCTGTCTAGGGCATTCCCTTCCCGTTTTTCTTCTTACTCATGAACTTGGCAGGCTTTGAAAATTTGGGGTGGGCTTCCAATTGATATGGTCCATTATTTAAAATGAGATCCCAGCCGGAGTCCAGCTCAGCATCCAACTGGGATCGGTCCAAAATTCGGGATTCAAAGTCGGTCTATATAGACTTTTTGTTTTCTTTTTCTGTGATTTTCTCCTTTTATTTTATTTTATTCCATCATTGAAATCTCTTATTTCTTTGATTTCACAAAACTATATTGCCCAAGACCATGCAGGTCAATCACTTTAGACGCATGGAAAAGATGAAATTGACGCTAATTGTAATGGGTTCCTTTTTCATTCATGTAATTAAGCTACTGGTCTACTTTAATTGATAATACGATTCTAAGATCTTTCATGTTATGATCTATTTTAATTTTTACTATAATTTTATCATCTGCAATTTTGTGCAGTCGAATGTAATTAGGTTCTGTAGGTTTATGGAAGTCTCATAGCTAGCTACATGTGTCAAAATCAGTCCATGAACCAAGGTGATCATGAATACATGCTAGGAGCTTCTTTACCATAACTAGTTACCAAATTTAATTATCCAAATGAGGCCTTAGAACACTGAATCGTTTTTCTGGCCCCACAAAATGGATCTTCATGTATGCAAGTAGGGGTGGCAGTGGGTTTGGGTTGGGTTTAAAGTAATGAATATGTGCACGGCTGCATGCTCCTTATAGCCCGAGCACTTAATTCTCGAGCTGCGTTGGGACAAGATTGGCTCGTCGAAATACTGAATAAGTAGGATTTTGGCTGCTACAGTATTGACTCATCCTGAGGCGAGAGCCAGGCCCATTCATATATCAGGTTGAAAATGTTATCCTGAACTCATAATTCCTGCATGGGTACGGGTTGGGTAAGGAATCACTGTTATTTATGGGGAATATTCAAGTGCATCTATCCCTCACCATGTGTGTTGAGGGACACCCTTTTGCGAAAGTTTCAAGTACAAAAAGAGATCTTTCCATCACGTACGAAAGCCCTTTTATATTTAAAACTTCCTAAAAGGAACGTCCCTCACCACACTTGGTGAGAGATAAATACACTTGAATATTTTTCAATAGTTATATAATATGAATTTAGAGTGATATACACTGATACTATATGAATAAATTTAGGTAACCAGTACACACAATTGGCAACTGGGGTTGTACAAAAATCATATAGATAACACATGGAAATATCTTTTCATTATTATGGGGAAACAGAGACTTGCATTATGTTAGGACTTAGGAGGGAGCTTTCCTGACTGGAGGACCCCACATAGACGATGGTAAGTAGATGGAGCTTATACATTATATGAAGATGAGACAGGGAGGACTGATTGATAGAAGTAAAAGTGCTGGCAGGTGAAAGCATCAACATTGTCAGCTGATGCTTACAACAAACATATATATATATATAATATATATATATATATGTGTGGGAGTGCCTCTACTGCTCTGGAGATGAGTGGTTCACCTTGTACGTACTAGAGAGCAGTGGCCAAGATCATCTCCACGAGAGTAGTGCTACTTGAAAAAAAACATTTTGGAAAGAATTTTGGAGAAACTCTTAATATCATAAAAAATATTTAAGCCATGTCATAAAATTTATTCAAAATTCTGTCCAAAATATTTATCTAAGTAAATATTTTATCTCCATAAATTCATCCATCAAAACTAAATATTCCATAAACACAAAAGAACAAATAGCATATTATTAAAATAAGAAAAAAAAAAAAAAAAAGCAATCAAAATTACGGCTTGCTTTCAAGAATCCGATCCCCATCTATGAGTCTGAGATTTAAGAATCATTGGCAACACCAACAGAGAGATAACAAAAATAAGAAGAATGGTACCGGCGACGGTGACTCGCCTGTGTGCTGGGAGATGCGGTAGTCTTGTTTTAGTTTCGTGGTCGGTTTTGCAGAATAGCAGGAAAGGGAAAAGGGGTTTAACAAAAATCGGAATTTTAGAGCCCGGGCAAAAAACAGTAGAGATCGAGCGCAGGGAGAGATGAGTCGCGACTTCGGAGAGCATTAGAGAGATATCGAGAGATCTCCGAGCTTCCATCTGCCGTCTGCCGCAGCGAGAGAGGGAGAGAAAGGGGGAAACGAAGAGGGAAATTGAGAAGCTCGATTAGATCTCTGCCGAGTTGCAGTCTGCGGTCTCGATTATATCTTTGCGCAGAGACGATGAAAGGGCGGAGACGAAGAGGAAAACTGAGCTGAGACGTGCGACGCCCGGGAGAAAGAGACGAGAGACGTCCGGGAGAGAGAGAGGGGTAGAGCTCTGGTAGGTTTGGAAATGGAGAAATGGGGGAAATGAAATATGAAAATTGAAAACTGAAGCGGGCTTGTGAATTAGAACCGGCTATCGCACGATGCAGCTGATTTTACCCTCAACTGGCCTAAGGAGGCCACAAACTTTTATTAATAAGCAAGCAACCATTCCACGGTAGCCATTTGGAATCCCCAAAATGCAGAAATGATGTGTTCTGCATCACACATAGTAAAAGGACACAGTTGATAGTAGACAAAGCTTAAACATTACATAAGCCACATGAAACATAGATAACTGGCGATATTTATTTTCAGCGGGTCCAGCAACCACCACCCTATTCTTGAGTTCCCTATTAGCGTTTCCTCTACCGTTTTCTTGATTTCCCCGTATTGATGCTACCACCAACACTTACTTGATTGGGGGTTGTTGACGTTTGCTCCTTGAATTCCCAAATTGACGTTACCTCCATTATCTGCACTGATATCTCCTTGGACCTGGGGGTTGTTACCTCCCCCACCAGTCTGGGTATTACCATGATAGATGTTACCTCCAGGTCCGAAAGTCATGGTACCATGATTACCCCCTTGGATTTGGGGGTTGTTTCCTCCCGAGTTATGACCTCCTTGGTTGTTCCCTCCCGAATTATTATCCTGGGTACTGCCCTGTAGCATCGGCTATAAAATAGTTAGGTAGTTGTAATATGAATCCATAAATAGGAAATATCCAATTGAAATTAGTTATTTTTTTTCCTTGCCTAGAGAAAAAAAAGGAACTTCAAGGCATGTAAATGGAGTTCATCTATCATGACATGTAAATGGGGTTCATCTATCATTAGTCAGCCAAATCTACTAATTAGGTAAGCGTGCAGGCAAAAGTGGGATCCAAATATCATTTTTATGGCTTTTGGACTAAAAGATAGTAAATGAAATCTATTTTTCATGCATTTTACTCGGTAGAGTGAGAGAATCGAAAATTATGACATTGCATTTGAAATCCAAATCCATTAGCTCGTAGGGGACGTTTTGGATTTCTTTTACATCTAAACACCCACACCTAATTGCATTATCATTGAATACGGAGTTGTGAGTGAAAAGGAAAGGACATACCTTGGAATCCATATTTTACCAGTGGTCTTGAAGTTGCAATTGAGAAACTGGGAGCTGGCTTGTAGATGATAAGGCCACCGACCCTATTTTATATAGAAAAATGGCCCTACCATCACATCAAGCCATTGAATTTTCGGAGCACCCAATTCTGGTCAGAAATTCCAATCAAATCAAAGGCATTTAACTTAATGACTTGTACACATTATGCTTTTTGACCGATTGACTTGGCGCGCACTTGCAAGGAAATTGGTGGATGCCATTATTAATATGATGATGTAAGCCACATGCATCTCAGGACCAAATACAAAAGATGTGAGTCCCACACGCCTTTAAATCGAAACTCTGTGTGTGTGGTACGTTCCAATTTTGTGGTTTAAAAATGTCCTACGCGTCTTTGCCACGTACAACATGACGTAGGCTCCTTCCTGGCATGCTGCATTCAATTATGTGGATTCTACAAACGACAACAACGCAAAGAGCAGAAGGCGTGGTCCCCTATTTAATGTATAAGATCATCCTATAGACCCATAATAGAGGGTCTGGATGGTCCTTGCTTGGCTACATAAATTTCTGAGTGTGTGGGCCTGCAGTATATCAGAGCCTGATCTTTGCTTTTGACGGTTCAGATCTTACGACAAGACTGCGAATCGCCTGATCCAAGATCTCTCCTTCATGTTTTCATGTTTCTTTCCGTAACACTTGCTCTCAGCAGTGGAAGGGAAGAAGGGGACAAGCACTGGATTTGTGGGTGCAGAAACGGAGGGTTAAATTTTTTATTTTTTCTCTTGTTTATTGTTGCATGGGGAGAAAACAAGTGGAGGAGTTGGCACGATTTGTAAGGAGGAAGAATACATGTGACAGCAACAGCAAAAACATATTTTTTAATGTCAACTTGTTGCCTTGCCGCCTGGGAGTCGCGCCCAAAACAGAGACCATACACCATATATTATTTTTTTTCCACCAGGCGTGTGTTCCAAGCAACTGCTTGTGCTTTTCTCCTTGTCTCGCGATTCGCGCTAAAGGGGGAACAAGAGAGAAAGCATGTGGGCCAGGTAGGCCTGACCCATGACCAACCCCGCCTGGTTCTGAGTCCAGTGGAAGAGACTTGTTTCAACGCAAGTACCGGCGCTGCACGGACGGCTGACGCAGACACAAGGCTTTGCTGATGCAAGCATGGCCCCTATAAACGGCCAACAATTGTTAGGAAAATTACGCGGCCCCACCTATGCTAGATCGAACCCAGCGGTATACCGCGGATGAACTCCCAATAAGTATTGATCTGGTTGAGTCAGATGAGAATCAAACTCTTACTAGTAGAGTTTGGATCAAGTTTAGACTCCTAATTGGCATAATTCCCACGCTGATCAAGAGATGTTGGATTTTAGAAGGGTTGTTCAGAAAATTGTGTGGCCCGATGGCTAGATCGAGCCTGGCGGTGTGCCGCGGATGAACTCCCAATAAGTCTTGATTTGGTTGAGTCAGTTAAGTTGGTAGTAGAGTTTGGATCGGGTTCAGACTCTCGGTTGACAGAATTCCCACGCTGGTCAGGAGATGTGGGATTCCAGAAGCGTTGATCGGAAAATTGTGTGGCCCGATGACATGCCAAATCGAGTCCGGCGGTGTGCCGCGGATGAACTCCCAATAAGTCTTGATCTAGTTGAGTCAGATAAGTATCAAACTCTTGGTAGTAGAGTTTAGATCAGGTTCAGACTCTCACAGGGGCAACTCTAGGAATTCAAATCAGTGAGGTCAAAAAATACTTATCTTCTGCAATCCTGCTACTATGGCTAGCAAAGGGTTAAACCCAAGCCGGGCTGAGGTTAAACTCTTATCCTACCCTCTCATTTGCGGACCGGGCTTAACCGAGCAAAAACCTTCGACTTTCACATGGGGAGCTTGTAATTTTTAGGCCTTCACCCTACCTTCAATTATTTAATATAAGAAAAATGAGAAAAAAATGATAAAAATAAAAGGACTCAAGATAAAATACTATTTGAGCTTCCTATGAGTTAAGGCATATCCATTTAAATTTATAAGCCATTCAAAATTATTGGGCTGCCCATGACACAAAAGTACATGGCTTATCTTAATTGGATGTTACAAAATAGTCAATAATTTATAAGTCATTTTCTCTCATTCAGGTCAAACTCTAAAATTAATTTGGTTCAAAATCTTCTCATAAGATTGTTTTTAGATTTTAGTGGGGTCAAAACTTCCCATAGATATTTTTTTAAAAATCTTAGTGGGTCAAAAGCTTTCCACTCATAAGTTCAAAAAAATTTTTATGAATATGTTTTCAAATCTCAGTGGGGTCAATTGACCCCACTGTGAATAACATGGAGCCGCCTATAGACTCCCGGTTGAAAGAATTCCCACGCTGGTCAGGAGATGTGGGATTCTAGGAGGGATAGAATCCGAATAAAGTTGTAACTCTTAAGGATTGCTCTATATAAGGGAGATAGGAACCTTGCTTGATGATCTAGAAGATCTGAGAACATTCGCAGCGAGTTCGCAAGTCTACTCCATACCAAGACGTATAAGGTTCTTGGGGAGTTCAATTTTGACACCCATTAAGAGCAACAACTTATTTCAATTGGTTCGAGAGCCTCATATGTGCGTTCGACAGTTCGGAACCTGTGATTAGGCTGCGGATTTAAGGAATCTATGCAAAGTTATCAATGAGGCTTTTTTGGCTCGGTTGGTCCTCTGCAACAGAAGCAAGAAGGAAGAAAACGACGGATTTCTTCCCCTCGGGCACAGAGAGAAGAAAGGAAAACCAGCATTAAGCAGCAACTGCTGCTGTGTTTTTCTTTCGGTTCGGGACGCGCACCATATTGGGCTCTTCTTTTTGGTATGTGAGGTCGGGCGGGCAGACCCAACTGCAACCCGACCTGATCCAAGCCCAGCAAAGAGCGTTGCTTCAGCATAAGGACGGGATCCGTGCATGGATGAGCGTGATGCAGCAACAGTTTTGGGTCATTTGACTCGAGCGTGACGCAGTCAGGCCCCAGTCAACGATCAAATAACAACTATGATCGGCCATATTGTGCTCATCTGGACCCGATTCACGAGCAGTTTGGTTATGCGGAATCGTGGTGACGAGCACTATCCAATCTCGTTGACAAATTTGGAATCCAATCAACAGAAATTTTTTGAACCAGATGCAGTCATCATTGATGTTTGAAATTTGTCGAGTGATATTTGGGTCATCTGAGCTCCAATGGACAATCTGTTTGTGCTTGTGGATTCCTGGCAACGGGATCTATACAAAGGCAGTGGGAGAATGACTATCCAACGGTTAGAAAAGTTCTTGGTCAGTGATCACGGTCAATGGTATCTTGACTTTTCTTTTATTTATGTGTTGGACTTGTCTTATATAAAACTGCACTATATGACCTACTCGAGAGTGATATCTTCGGCGAGATGTGCCCACTCGTGTTGAGATATCGGATGGGTGCCTTATCTTGGAAATTTGCATTTATTTGTTGAGACAATATACAACTTGTATTTTTCTTTTGATGAACCCTTGACGACCACTGTAGCATCATTTAATGGTAATTTGGACATTACCTTGTGCAGTGGAAGTATAATAATTGATCTGCTAAATATTTGAAGTGTGGATCAAGGGGTCGAAGATTTGATCGAAAGAATGTGAGCACAATCCAATGGCATAAAAGAGACATGATCTCTTGTTAGTGGTAAATATTGATAAAAACCACTAGATCTTTGATAAAAAATAAATAAATTATATGTTGCATGCATGTACTATTGATTGCCTGATGGATGCGTGATTGACAACTAAGTTGATCGGATCACTTATAAAGTGTTTGACCATGATGGGAAAAATAATTGATCAATGTGTTCAAATTCTATGTCTATTGTCATGGTTTTCCACTTCAGTGGGGGTATATCTCTTAAGTCCCAAGCCTCTCAAATATTTAGATTTCAAAGAAATTTGAGGCAAGAAATAATAATAAATTATTTAAGTCAATGGTACAAGAGAATATGACAAGATAGACAACCTAGTGGATCAGATGCAAAGGTTACAATCATAAAACTGTGGATCTGATGAAGGTGTAAGAACGGAACTGATGGATTAATTTGTGGTTTTCTATATGATCTCAAGGATGGAAATTGAATTTTTGAATTCATGAAAACAAAATCCGGAGATTGTAAGCATCTATAAATATGGAACAAATTTGTGATGTGTTTTAAAAATGACATGAGTCTAAATTACATTTAACTCTGAAAATCCAATTTGTTATATTTTCAAAATATCGGCCAAGATGGACTGATATTTTGGTCCGCAATACTGAGATCGATGTCGCACCAAAATTTTGGACCGGTATCGACTGATATCGGTTCATATTAGCCGATATGAACTGGTATCGGCGGATATTTTATACCATGCACAGGAGACGGCTGGTTCTTCCTCTGCAATATCATCCATAAAATGGTTAGGTAGTTTTTAATATGGACCCATAAATGGGTGAGACCCAATTGAAAGTGGATGAATGAAATCAACTATCATTGAATATGGACTTGGGAGAGAAATGGGGTTCTCCATGGCATGTAAATGGGGTTCATCTATCATTAATCAGCCAAATCAACTAATCAGGTTTGCCGTGCAGGCAAAACTCGATCCATCCATCATTATTATTGCTTTTGGACTAAAGGATAGTGAATGAAATCTATTTTCCATGCTTTTTTTCCCTTGGTACAGTGAGAGCTGAAAATTATGAACATTGGTTTTAGAATCTAACCATTAAAACCATTAGTGTGTAGGGGATGTTTTGAATTTCTTTTAATTCCGAACACCCCCACCTAATTGCACTATCTTTGAATATGGACTTGGGAGAGAAAAGGATAGAAGGATACCTAGGAATCCATACTTCGGTGGTCCCATAGTCAAGGAAAAAATAAATTCAAGTTTCATTTATTCTACTGTGATAACATGTGAAATCAATGGTTCTAAGGTTTTTCTTCATTTTTGGTAGCTATAAATCGGAGGCTGAAAATTTTATGGCTAGTTGTTTTCAGTATTTTAAAGAAGATTAACGATCTTGATTGTATTTATGGGGACCATAAAAGTTCAAAAAAATAGATACATGGTTATTTGGATTTTATCAAATATCCCGAGATCTGAGACAGGTCAAAGGTTGAAATTTGGTATATGGATCATGTTTTACAGCATTAATGTTTCTGACGATTTGGATTGTCGTCAATGGTCACATAGTTTAACAAAGTTTTAATAAAGGAGCATTACTGACCACGGCACAGTAGCTTCGTAAGTCTTCCCGCTTCAGACACATACTTCTATTTTGATTCCGGTCATTTTCCTTCGCATTTGAAAAGGAGGCAATTGCTCTTAATGCAGGTTGAGATAGAAGTGGATATAATTTTTTCCAAATGCTTTAAGGGCTTGTTTGGTATCTCTAATCTTCTTTTTATTTTTTTATTTTTTTTATAGATCCATCTAAAATAGAGCCATTAAAGAAAGAGCAATAAAAAAAGTGGCTAGAATGAAAACAAACGCATTTGGTAACGCACGGATTTATTTTAAATACCTCGCCCCCATATTTTAAGACCCAAAAGTTCTATTTCTCATCTGCCCACTTTTGGAGCATTTGGAATTTAGAAGATTTGCCTATAAATGTCTAAAGTGGACCGAGTCTAGAATCTTATGCCAAACGCTCTAATTGTTCAAACCTCTATCCGATTTAGACATTTAGAGAAATAGAGGCATTAATTAGAGATGCCAAACATGGGCTAAATGCGTTTTGAACCAATTTTAAGCCACTAAGAAGGTTAAATAAGACTACTAGACACTACCAAAGTCATAATAAGGGAGCAACAAAACCCCTACTGGGTGAAAATGTATGACAAAACCTTAACCAATTTCTAGAAAGAACAAGAGAAGCCGAGACCATTGTGACCTTCTGTCCTTTTTTTTTTTTTTTTTTTAAATTAAAGATGCCTCACGATCATATGACAAAGGCAGATTAAACATAAGATGATTAAAGATTCTATATAAAATCACATCTCATCTTAACAATAATCCCTTGACCTCCTTTATTATTATTCTTTTATTTTTTTTAGTTGTGAGAACTACCATGCACTAGTCGGGGCATTGACCTAAATTTGGCCTTTTAAATCAACCCAATGGCGTATATATATATATATATATGGGGGATATTCAAGTGCATCTATCCGTCACCATGTGTGGTGAGGGACACCACTTTTGGGGAAGTTTCAAGCACAAAAGGGGATCTTTCCATTAAGTACAAAAGCCCTTTTGTGCTTGAAATTCCCCAAAAGGGCTGTCCCTCACCACACATGGTGAGGGATAGATGCACTTAAATATTTCCCTATATATATATATAACACAAACTTTTATTAATAAGCAAGCAACCATTACACAATTGCCACTTGGAATCCACAAAATGTAGGTTTGGGGGTGTGATGAGTGTTAGATATTGCATATTTTACCCCTCATTAGTCAGTATTTTATTAGCATCTCATATGCATATTATTTGCTTTATACAGAGATTTTATCATTCTATCACATTAACGAATTATCGGATTATTATGCATAAATCCGATTATTTATAGCTTATTTTTATGTAATTTCTCTTATGTAGGTGGACCCCGCGACTACCCCAACCTTCCAGCTAGTGATTCAAGGTATCAATAAGAGATTTCAATAAAGAAGTTACATGAAGAAATCTTGGTGAAATGTTGAATAATTCCAAAATAGGAGGAGATGACTTTATGGATTAAAGAAGTCATTTTCTAATACAAAGGATTGGTTGGTGTATTGGTTAGAGCTTGGGTTGGTATGAAATAGGTTATGAATTTAAATCCCAACAATTGCATATTATTATTTTTTTCCATCCAACTCACCTCTCCACCAATCAAAGCTTGCCATTACACAAATCCATGTGAAAGGATATTAGCCAATCAAAAGCCTCCAACATGAAGGACCACATAAAGCAAAAGACACACATCTTTTTGGAAGGAAAGTTTGTTGCAACCAATCAAATGGGAGCAATCCTTGTAAAATGAAATGAGCCAATCAAATGTCTTTAATGTTCCTATAAATTGGAATGTGTTTGTAGGGCAAGAGGGGATCTTTTGGCAAGTTAGTCTTCTTGCAATTTTTTCTTTTAGATTGTAAGTAGGAGCTTCTTTGTAACTAATCTAGAGAGAGTGTGTATAATTGAAGATCATTAATGAAGATTTGGAACTCTCTTGATGTTTAGTGGCTAAAGCTCTTGGATTACGCTCTCCTTTTGAAGCTAAGTAATGTGATTAGTTCAATTACATGCATGTTTTAATTTAAATTCCCTACTTGTGCCTTGATTGATTAGTAGATTTTAGATCTAATTATGCTAATCCCTCTCATTTCTCATGCTCTTTCTCTACACTTGATGCTTGGATAATCTCAATTGATGCTTTGTAGTTGGATTAAGTTCTCTCACATAGCATGCTCTAGAGCCCTTATCTTTGATCTTTTGTAGCTTGATTTTGATAATTAATTGTTAGGGTAGTTAGGTTATGATCTAGGATCTTGGCTTTTTATTTTCTTTACTTTGATCCTCATTGTTATATCATCCAATCCAATTAGGTAAGAGATTGCTAATTGGATTGTAGATATGGGAGTTGAATTAGAACATACATTGATTGGATTAATTACATACTTAGTGGATTTTGGATTGCCTAATATCTTATTTTGATTGTTGTTAATTTTCTTTATTCATTTCGCTTTTAGATTGTTAGATACACATTTTACACCACTTGTTTTAAAATCATACATATTTCACACCACATCTTCACATTAAATATTCCATTTCCACCATCACTCATCCACTAGTTTAGTGTAGATATTTTAGTTTGTTAATTAGTTGATTACATTGCATAGTTTACTAGTTTTAGTTTTTCACTTCAATTTTTTATATTAGCTATATCTTAGTTCACTCTCATTTTAATTGGATTCATTGCTTGTTCCATCCTTTCTTCGTAAGATCGATAATCCGGACTCTTTAGTCCTCTACTACTTGGCAACACCGTAGTCTTGCGGTTAATTGTGCACATATAAGTGTCGATCAGAGGCTGTGATCGAAGAAGTGGAGAAGCTATTGGAAGCTGGGGCAGTCAGAGAAGTCCATTACCTGAAGTGGTTGGCCAACACAGTGGTCGTAAAAAAGAAGCACGAAAAGTGGAGAGTCTGTGTCGACTTTACCGACGTCGACAGAGCCTGCCCTAAGGACAGCTTTCCACTCCCTAAGATCGACCAGTTGATCAACGCCTTTGCTGGGCATGATAGGATGAGCTTCCTCGATGCTTATCGAGGGTACCATCAGATTCCGATGCATGAATCCGACCAAGAGAAGACTGCATTCATAACACCTAGGGGCATCTACTATTACAAGGTAATGTCCTTCAGGTTAAAAAATGCAGGTGCCACCTACCAGAGGCTGGTAACAAAGATGTTCCAGGACCAGCTCGGCAAGACCATAGAGGTCTACATTGACGACATAGTTGTCAAATCCAAATTGTCAAAGAATCACTTGAGCGATCTGAGCAAGACCTTCGACGTCCTCAAGAAGTTCCAGCTCAAGCTAAATGCATCCAAGTGTGCATTTGGCGTTGGCTCTAGAAAGTTCCTGGGAAGCTTGGTCACTAGGAGAGGGATTAAAGCCAACCCCAATCAGATCTCGGCACTTCAGGCAATACAGAGTCCCACTTTGGAAAAACAAATACAGAAGCTCACCAGAATGGCAGCCGCGCTCAATCACTTCATCAGTCGAGCCTCGGACAAATGCCGACCCTTCTTTCAGCTCTTGAAGAAGAGTCTGAAATTTCAGTGAACTCCAAAATGCAAACAGGCCCTATAAGAACTCAAGGCTTACCTAGCCTCTTCTCCCTTGCTATCAATACCGGCGCACAAGGAAGTACTCTACCTTTACCTAGCGGTCTCGGATCACGCAATAAGCTCGGTTCTCATCCGAGAAGAAGACAGGCAACAAAGGCCCATATACAACATGAGCAAGATGCTGCTTGACGCTGAGACCAGGTACCTGCCCCTAGAAAAGGTTGCATTAGCTCTTGTCAGCGCTTCTCGCAAACTTTCACACTACTTCCAGTCACACACCATAGTGGTTGTTACAGAACATCCACTCAAGTCCCTGTTTAAAATGGCAGACTTTTCGGGCAGAGTATCAAAATGGGCCGTCGAGCTAGGACAGTATGATATCCAGTATCAACCGAGAATGGCGATTAAGGCCCAAGTCTTGGCAGATTTCATCGTAGAATTTACTCCTCCTAGTTCGGCCTCGACACAGCTCGAGGCCGAACTAGGGGGCAATGTGGTAGTCTCCGAGAGCGAACAAGAACCATCTCAAAAATAGTCCGTGAATCCGGAATGGAGGGTCTTCGTTGATGGATCCTCGACGTCTAAGAGAGCTGGCGCCGGCATAGTCCTCCAATCTCCGGAGGGCCTCGTCATTGAGCAAGCTTTAACACTCGGCTTCAAGGCATCCAATAATGAAGCCACGTACGAGGCACTGATTGTCGAGCTCGGCAGCTCTAAAATCCTGGGAGCGTAACGATTGATTATCTTCAGTGACTCTCTGCGGGTGACGAGCCAGCTGAACGGGGATTACCAGGCACGAGACGAAAGGATGATAGCCTACCTAACTCGTGCAAAACAGCTCCTCTCTTAGTTCGAGAAAGTTGAAGTCAAGCAGATCGACAGAGATTCCAATTCTCATGCCAACGCCCTCGCCAGCCTAGCCTCTGTCATCGAAGCTGGAAAGAAAAGGACAGTCGAGGTAGAAATGCTTGAGGAACCAAGTATAGAGCTTCAGCCACCATGACAGATTTTGTGCATCGATCTCGGACCAAGCTGGATGGACCCGATCATCTCCTATCTTAGGGATGATCAGCTGCCCGAAGACAGGAGCGAGGCCCAAAAGATCAGGCTGAAGGCAGCTCAGTTCTGGTTGTCTCCAGATAACAAGTTATACAGGAAATCCTTCACTGGTCCCTACCTCAAATGCGTTCACCCAATCAAAGTCTAGGACTTCCTGTATGAAATTCATGAAGGGATCTGTTGGAGTCACATTGGAGGTCGCTTGCTGGCATACCGAGCCATCAACCAGGGCTACTGGTGGCCCTACATGCAGAAAGACGCCTTACTCTATGCGAGGAAGTGCGAAAAATGCCAAAAATTCTCACTCTCTCCACCAGCCAACGCAAGATCTGAGCTCACTCTCCAACCCGTGGCCTTTCGCCCAATGGGGCTTGGACATCGTGGGACCCCTACACCGAGCTCCGAGGAATAAGAGGTGGCTGCTATTATTTCACCAAATGGATCGAAGTCGAACCGCTGTCTATCATTACCGAACAGGACTCCAAGAACTTTGTATGGAAGAGCATCATCACGAGGTTCGGAATCCCACGAGCCCTGATTTCGGACAATGGGACTCAATTCGACTCTAACCTCTTCAGGAACTTCTGCCAGGAGCTCGACGTCAGAAATCATTACTCGACTCCAGCGTATCCTCAATGCAATGGTCAAGCTGAGACTTCAAACAAAGTAATACTCGATGGACTCAAGAAGAGGCTCGACCGAGCAAAGGGAAGATGGGTCGAGGAACTCCCGAGCGTCCTTTGGGCGTATAGGACTACCCCAAGGCGCTCCACTTCGGCGACACCTTTCTCCTTAGCTTATGGATTGGAAGCCGTGATCCCACTTGAGGTCGGCCTCCAAACCCTGAGAACAGAACTCTTTGACCCAGGAGAAAACGAAGTGAACCTGGCCCGAGAGCTCGATCTAGCTGAGGAACGAAGAGAGGCAGCAACTATCCGCCTCTCTTCCTATCAGAGACAGTTGGCCAGAGGATATAACCAAAAAGTCAACCAGCAGAAGTTCTCGATAGGAGAGTTGGTCCTGAAGAAAGCACTTCCAAGAGACAAGAATCCAGACGAAGGCAAATTGGCACCGAACTAGCATGGACCGTTCAAAATAGTCTCGGTTGCTGGGCAATCAGCTTACCGACTCGAAGGAATGGATGGCATAGAATCACCACGTCCATGGAATACGACACATCTCAAGAAATACAACTTCTAAAAATCTGTATTCGATTTCAAAAATCAATACAAAAACTTTTTGCTCATCAAAGCTCAGTACCTATATGTCTGCCTGCTCGGGAGCGTTAGAAAAACAAAAGCCTTAAATGGTTAAGGACTACCGGGTTGTGGAGCTCTGCGTATTCGACTCAGTTATGGAACCAGTTGTACCTTAAAAGGTTAAGGTCTACTGGGTTATGGAAATCGGCGTTTTCGGCTCGGGATCCAACGGCTCCCATGGGGAGCCGTGCCACAGCCCGGGACAAAATCCAGGCTGTGTAGCACAACTCTTTTATCATTGGTCTGGCAATCTACTTAACAAGTTCCCCGTGAAAATAACAGCTCCAGACTCAAGTGGTAAAAAGCGTAAATTCTTAACTAATCGTCCAGGTTGGAATTTAAGATATGCCGTATCTTTCCACTCATGTGGGCTATAGGATTTTAGTGTGGGCTGTAGGATTTTACACCCATTGAGGTATTACTTATCCCAGAATTAATTAATGATGAAAACATCACAGCAATAGTTTTATGGTGATGGTCGAGTTCAACAACACATCCGCTGTAACTCCTGCTGCGAAGTCACAAAACGTATGTCCCGTGACTCCTATACCCGACCTACTAGGCTCTGATTCCACTTGTAAGATATTAGACCACATTGAGCTACCACTTATTCCAAAACCAGTTGGTGATAGGCACAACAGTAGTTTCGTGGTGGGGGCGATGGCTCGACTACAATAATGACCACTCAAGAGCAAAGGTGGACGTTGACCTCAACAATGGCTTTCTTCCGGCTTGTGCGGGCTCTTTTCCCACTTGAGTGGGTTACCTTCTCGTGTGTGCGGGCTCTCTCTTGGGTCCCAGCCCCCTTGGCTCGATTACAAAAGAATAAAAAAAAGCTCGCCATGCAAAAGAAACCAGGTGTAGCCTTTCCCATTCTTTTTTAACTGGATAGTGAAGATAAGGAGGGGTTGCCTAGCTACTTGGGAACTACCCCACCCCGTACTTGGATGACCGGGGATCTGGTCTCTCCCTCCTCGCATGTGCGAGTCTCCTCTCTTTGGATGTGCAAGTCTTTCCTCCCCATGTGTGCATGTGTCCTCTCCTCACATTTTCCGGTGCTCTCATTGCCCTCAGCTCCCTTGGCTGAGGTATCAAAAATAAAATTTGTTTTCCGCCTTTTTTTTTTCTTTTTGTTGTTGTTACATAGAAATAATTAAAATTTGCAGAAACTAAAAACACCCTTAGGGCCTACGCCTCCTTATTAAAGTCATTTAACTTTAACTTTGCTCTTTACCAAAACAAGAAAATAATTACAACAGAACCTTGGTAGAGAGAACAAGAGAGAATAATACCATGGCAAAGCTACGTAAGTAGAAATCGTCTTGAAGTTGACCTAACACAATCTGTTGATGGCTTCAATGAAGATTACTTGACCTGACCATCTAACAAGTCCTATTGCTCTTTACGTCTGACAATGGCTATTGGATTTGGGGGCCTCTCCACCAAATCAAGACCGTTCAATGGATAATCTACCCTTCTAAAAAAGAGAAAGATGTTGTACTTCTTTCACTCCACACATACCTAATGAAATGCAAGTTGTGGGGCCCACCCTTATTATATATATTTTAAAATAGGAGAACATTAATGTGCATCTATCCCCCACCATAGGGTGAGTGAAACTTCCATAAATGGGGATTTTCAAGTACAAAAGTAAATTTTCAAGTGCATAGGGTGAAGTACACTTCCTTGTCTTTATGGGCAAAAAGGGAAAGTGCTCCTCACCCTATGGTGAGGGATAGATGCACATGAATATTCCCCTTTAAAATATACTTAAGTTTTGGGGCCCTTCCCTTATTATATATATTCACTCCACACATGCCCAATGAAATGCAAGTTGTGGGGCCCACCCTTATTATATATATTATATATGTAAGTGAGTATTGTTTACTGAAATTATTGTCGTTTGATTGTATCTTCTTCTTCAATTTTTTTTAATGTTGCAATAAAATCTTTATTCTAAAAAAAATGGGTGCAACCAGAGTTAAAGAAATGATGATGAAGAGTTGATTTTTTCTTTCTCATTCCTGTTTGGGCCAAAGTTAGGCCCATTGATATCCTTCGTGCTCCGATAATTTTAATTATATGTTTGTTTTATTTCTTGAATCTTAACTGCATGCTTCCAAATTATGCGTGTTTCATATTTCCTTATAGTAGAACTTGGTATTTAGTTCTCACTCTATGTTTGGAATATGAATTTATGCATAGCATTTAAAATGTAAAATTGATACTGTTTTGTTATGTGATATAGGAAAATGTAAAACTCAAACAAAAAATGTCCTGGTTTGGAAAAGCAAAGTAGACAATAACTAAAAGAATGATGCCATGAGGCATTGAAAATCTTTCCATTATCTATCTAAATTTGTTTTCCTTCTCCATAAAGTTGAAGGGGAATGGCTTTTTTTTTTTTTTAAAGCAATACAGGTGCAAGTATTCAAAAGGCCAAAAAATAATCCATATTTATATAAGAATCTGACATTTTATTTTGTTTATTTTTCTTATTTTAGTTTATGGTTAAAGTCTTACGCTTTAGACCAACGCCTCTTCAATCGTCACCCTCCAAACCCCTCAAGAGTGGGATAAGAGCAATAAGTATTCATTCGTGGTTCTTATTGAACCATTTTGTTCACTAATTTCCAAATTTTTATCCAGCCCTTTTTTTTTTTTTTTTTTTGCCTTTTGTAAAATTAATTGTGAGATATGGTGTTATTAAAGAATCATGTAAAAGGAAACTTTTTTCAGATTTTATCATTTAGAAAGTTTTTTTAGTCTTTCTTAGCACTATTTTGTCCACCCGGGCTAATAAACTAAGCCAAGGTAGGAAAAACAAAAGATTTTAACTATGCACTATTTACTCCATTATATGGTTCATGGTGTACATACCGCTTTTTAACTCTGAAAAATTAAATGCCATGTGCTTTTTCAATAATAAACCTTGAACTAACACTGGATGAAAACAAAAAAGAAAATGAATAGTGTATTTTATAATAGATCAAAAGAAAAGGATCAAGTGTGTTTTACTTACTACTTTTTGGTGTTCAATACTTACAATTTTGTGGGCACTTCAAATACTTCGCCATCAGCTCAAAAATTAGTTTAAAAGTCGTGACAAAATGTATTAGTTAGTTTGCTACTTTTGTTATTGTTGCTGGTGGCCAATTGGTGGTTGTGTTGTAATTTAAATACCAAATTGACTACACACGAGAGAATTAACATTCTCTTCTTTTTTTTTACCTAAAACAATGCTAATTGTGCAAGTAGTTTTTATTTATTTATTTTATTTTATTTTTATTTTTTGGTAAAACTAAAAGATACTTGAGTGGTATTTGTATTTGTATATAGAAAAAAGTAGCAACTGACAAAATATTATAATTAAGAACGTGAAAGGTACAAAATTAAACTCATTTTATGTTTGTCCTTTTTTTTTCTCTCTTTTAATGAAAGTTAACATTAAAAAAATTAAATATTCTTTTCCCTTTTGCTTCATATGTTTGTATTTTGTTTCGTTAGAATAATTGAGTTTTCAATTTGACATAATAGTTGTATTGATCTTGATTTATACCTCTGTTGGAAGAATAATCACAAGTTGGATAATGTGATAACTACTACTAAATATTAGTTCTCTTCAGATATTAATGATTGCTAAAGAAAATTCCATAAATGCAATTTAGTGGTTGGTCTTATAGATTGCTATCGTAAAATTGTTGTTGTTCTGTATAATTTTTAGTTTCTTAATATACAACTTTTATGAATTTTCTTATTATAAAAGGGCATTTCAAGGGCATGAGTATATTTATTTATTATTGCTCTTACTTATGAGATTTAAATTGAAAAACTTTGATAATTTTCTAACACATTTATTTCTTTCATCATTGCAAGCTTCTTCTTCTTGTTCTTTTTGTTCTTCTTTTCATATATTTCAGTGAAGCGTCGTGCCTTTCCTTAAAGGGAAAATGAGGATCTCATAGAAACTGCTTGTTATACTAGCGTTACTATTGACTTCAGAGTCGGTGAATAAAGTAATCGTTTTAAGTATAAACAACTAAAATAAGTATTTGATGCTGAGCTGCAACAAATTCAGTTTGTCTTTGTTCATTTCAAATTTTTCTTACTTTGATCAACACTCTCATCCTCTATACAAAACATAGCAGAATAGTTGATCTAGAATACCTGTATTACATTCTTATGTATTTTTTAAGAGGAATGTCCAATTCTTTTGACTGATTTGTATTTGTAGTTTTTTATTTTTTGGTATTTTTTCCCTATGGATATCTCTATTTGTGAGCTTCCATTTACCTGAACTTCTATGATTACTTTGTATTATCCTTTTCTTAAATGGAATAAAATATAACACTTTGTATCAAGCAAAAGAAGATGCTGACTCTTGGAGAAATATTGCCTCTTTTTACCTGATAGTAGTCCGTCTTATAAAATAAAGCAAAGTACATGTTAAATACTAATATTGATCAACAGGTGCTTTGCAATTCTTACCTGTCAGTGTTCATATCATAAATTCACCATTGTTGATCCCTGTCACTTGAGGATCGACTAGCCGGATTACTTCATTATTCTTGACGGTCGGTGTGAGATGTTATTCTTCTTTTTCTAAGTTAAGACTAAAACCACCATCTCAATTTTGTGATTCTAATGTCCTTAGGTAAGATATAATCAATTTTTTTCCTTAAAAGAATCTGATTTGGTAGTAAACATATAATGTTCATGGTAATTGGTTAGAACAATAAGCTTATCTAGTTCTTAGTTTTTATTTTTATTTTTTATAAAACTGCAGGTTATCAATTTGACTATGCTTTTGATTGGACTCTAACTTTAGCATGTCAAGTCCATCAAGAAACTGATAAGGCAACCTGACAGGTTAAATAAAGTAAATTTGAATTTCTTTGTACACATTCATGATTTAATATTTAGAAATATGTGATTTATATCATCAAAAAGTTATATAAATTCCATATCGATTGGCTTTTGAGATCTCATTTTTCTCATTATATCGTTATTTTATTGTTTTGAAGTGTATATGAAAAAAGTAGTGTCAGCTGCATTTGGACAGTGCACGGGTTTTGCAATTTACAATCACTCATTTTCTGTTGAAATTTTATTTTTAAATTATTGAAGCTTCTACTGAATTTTTCAGAACTTTATTTTTTTTTTAAATTTTCTTATTAGTTATTTATAAAATACGACTTTCAATAAGTGGAAAAAAAAAATATGGGGGATCCCTAAATCCACCCCTGCCTTTAGTCGGCGTACCCAACTGTTTGATTGAGTATATGGTTGATAATATATATAAAATGCCTAATATTTTTTTAAACTTGATTGTGTGTTTTATACTAGCTCATTCTAGCCAAATTCTATTCAATAGTATTTAACATCATTTCATGCTAGAAGAGCGCATGCAACATAAGTAATTTAGATTATCAATAGGTCCGCTCCTCATGAAATATCGCTTTTCCCACTCGCTATCGCTGAGATACACTGAAGATCTGAACTCCATGAAAAGGAGGATTTCCAAATTAATTATAATATTATAAAAAGTGGAGATTTTCTCCTATAACAATTGTGCACGCATTTTCTTCGAGTGCAGTTAATTAAAATAATTTTATCTTTCTCGAATAATGGAGATTGAAGATCGAGCACATTACTAATGCAAACTATAGAAAATGAAAAGCTAACATCACCAAATTTAGATATTGGTCTCACCAATAATGTAGCTTCTCATTTTCATGCTCGTCGTTTCTGTTGATTCGGTTGGCAAGTTCTTTGGCTCGGAAACTGACACGTGTTGCAATGCTTATGGAATGTTAAACTTTCGTGCTTAAAGACGAAACCAACGATTTTGTAGTATGGAATGGAATTGGCGCAGTTAGTAGAGCCCACTTTATTCCTATCCATTATCTCATCAATTAAAGTTATGGGCCTCATTAGAAGTTATATCCACCGTTGGATGAGGGCCTGTATGCTGTAGAATTTGTAAATTCTCTAAAAGCTGTTTGTAGTTGGAATTCCTAAATCATCCTCTCTACTAGAGCATCTAAAATTGTCTGGCAGGTTCCGAATTTTAAAATTTTTCCTGACCTTTTGGATGGCTGGAAATCATTATTGAGAAAAAGTACGGAATAGCTCCTCTATTATTGTCTTTGAATTTCCAACCTCACAAATTCCAGCCATGAATTGCGTTATGGATGGACAATACATGAGCTCCCACATTCTGCAGCTCGGAGGAGAATATTTTCAACCAAGAGATTTTAGGTTTTTGTGGATTGGGTCTAGCCAAGTGTGACAATTCAAGTCTGATACGACTTTAGAAACACCGGCATATATACATAACAATATAAATTGACCGAGTAGGGCCCATTATTTTAAATACATACCACAAGACGAATTACAAACACCTAATATCAGGGTTGGATGCATTAAGGTGGGCCATATCATCGGTTATAAATGAAGTTGCACTGTAACCCTCATTGTAATTTCAAGGAAAATAGTTACCAAAACATGTCGACTATTTTTTACTATTTAAAACAAGATATAAGGGAAGGGGGAAATGTGTTCTCTCTCTCTCTCTCTCTCTATATATATATATATATATATATATAGGGGAATATTCATATTCATCTATCCCTCACTATAGGGTGAGGGGCACTTTCCCTTTTTGCACATGAAAACAAGGAAGTGTACCTCACCCTATGTACTTGAAAATTCACTTTTGTACTTGAAAATCCCTATTTATGGAAGTGTCCATCACCCTATGGTGAGGGGATAAATGCATATGAATGTTCCCATATATACATATATATATATATATATATATCATCTCAATCGTAAACTGCCTCAAATCATCGTTTCCAACCCAGCGATAGATCCAATCAAAACTGGATTTTCTAGTTCCGTCAAGCTAGAAACGGAGAATAATGACAATGATGCACTGTTTCAATTTAGGATAACATAAGTTGTAGCTTAAGAGAGCCCATATATATATACATATATATATATATATATATATATTTTTTTTCAAGCTCTGACAGCTTCTGTCAGCCACTGTTTTTTATCCTTACAGTGTACGTGTGCAGAAAAGTGGTGATGGGTAGACAACTAGAATATGTTAACGAGTATAGGCTTTTTTCCTTCTTTTTTTTTTTTTTTTTAAATCAAGTTTTTGTTGGTTTCTAGCATATTCTCAATCCCATATATCAAGATTTCTCGTTTCTGATGGTAACAATTCTTCACCTTGTATAAGCCCATACAAGAATCAAGTATTTCATAGAACCAAAGAGATGGTTAGTTTGGAAATCTCAAAATATGCATAGCCATGAGACACTTAAACACATACTTAATTATCATGCAGGAATTCATTCTCACTTTTAGACCAGCAAAGACTTTGTGCAACGCATGCGGTCAAGTATATGTTAAATGCAAACATAATACATAAATTGCAGCCAAATGCTGCCTGAGAATTTCTCTTTTTTTCTTTCTGGAGGATTTTAATGGGGAGATCCCCATAGACTTAACTTATGAAGACCAAAAAGGCCAGACACAAGTTAGACTTGGCTGGATCAAACTCTGAGAAACCTTTTTGCCAACTGAAATATACTTATCCTAGAGATGGAAATTAGTCCGGTTAGAATTAGATCAATAAGCAAAGTTAACCCATAGTCAGCCTAAATTGAGGTAAGCATGCTTGTACTAGATCAATTTTTTCGTGTTGAGTCCATCATGTACTTGGTTTGAGAGAGCCCATTCCACCCCTTCCTATTCCATAATGAAACTCACTATTCATATGTAAGGATCCGATTCCAAAAACCTAGATGATATTGATTTTTGACTGTAGGATTTAATTACGAGTGGACACCACCTTATTTGTTCACTTCTCTCTCACTCACTGCTTTATATTCCATGAACTTACTTTACCAATGAAGTAAAGTGAATGGTTAATTCAAGAAACAATAAAAAGAGAGGGGTCAAATAAAAAAATAATAAATTCCGAAAACCACCTCTTCCTTTTAACCAAAAAATATTCAAAATATACTTTCTCATGCCACTGAATGACAAGAAAAACTTGGGCCGTTCCTATACCAGACCAGGCTAGGCTGGGGAATGTCCAAAATGACCCAACTTCTAAACTAGAAGCCTAAGCCCGGCCCAAGCTTGAGTCAAGCCTCAAGTTGTTGGCCTGAGCATAGCTTGGATGGAAAGGATGAAGCCTGAGCCCTACCCATGTTACACTTAAAGAACCAAAAAAAAAAAAAAAAAAAAAAAAAAGGACTTTTTTTACAATGTCCTAGGCCAACTCAACTTGTCTGGTCATATCACCTTTTATGAGAGGTCATGGGTTTGAGTATTCTCATTACTTCTTCATTCCCTCCCTTACAATTATATATGTATATTTAGGCCGAGTAGGGATTTTGGATCTCAACCACTTAGTCGAAATAAAAATAAAATAAAAAATCTAGGCACGACCGACCTATTATAACATAAACCCCATGCCTGACCCAACACAGACCGGCCCGATCCATGAGCACCCTTACAAAAAACACTACTTTGTAAAGAAGCTACTCTCTCTCCCCTTTTGATTTGAACTTTTAGTTTTGTTCTCTCTTGTATTAACCATTCACTTCACTTGGAAACTTAGGGATGACCTAGTGCTAAAGGCTTCCACTCCCATTCCAACCACCAGGGATTGATCTCTTTGGGTGGCTTTAGTCCTCTCCAACTAGGCCATTGAGCCAAGCCAAAAAAAAAAAAACCATTCACTTCCCTTGACCGGTAAGTAAATATACGAAACAAGTGATTTAACGTGTAGTTGTTGTGATTTGATATTATTGCTTTTAAATGTTAATCATATACATGCCCATCCAGCATTGCGTGGACTAAAGCCCCAACCCGTGACCCGACCCAAGATGTAAAAAAAAAGGAAAAAAAAGGATGGGCTTGTAAGTTTACCGCCTTATGTGTGAGTGGGATAGCTGCAAATGCAAGGAAAACTTGCAAATGCGACTTTACCATGCAAATGCAGCTTTTCGCCTATTTAGATAAATGGAAGATTTGCAAATGCGACTTTACGGGCTATACAAGCAACGGTACAACTGCATGAGTGCATATATGCCCATATTTGTTTAGACAAAAATTGTAAGTGTTAGGGATTTGTGGCGCCGATGTCAAATCATGTCCTTGAGCATTTGGTATTCTCGGTGTATTGCTAGAATCCGAATACCAAGGTAGTCTCTATTCCTTCTCGAGAAACTCCACCCTAGAGGTGGGATTCCACTTTTAGGCCAGCCTAGCTAGGCTTGGTCCGTGTCGTGCATTGTCCAACTCGGCTGTCGGCCTAGCATGAATTGCGGGCACAACTTAGGTCTTGTCGTATTGGGTTGTGCCGCTCAAGGGCCAGCCCACATGCCCACCCTAATTCTTTAAATATTTATTTAAGTTTTTTTCTTATATAAATTAAAAGAGGCTTTATGGACTTTTTGGATTTTCAGCTTGAAATATAGTCGAGATTACCATAATAAATATACAAACATTGATTTTAATTCAAAAATGAAAAGTAGAAATTTAATTATTTGAAGTTTTATATTCATTTATATAAAAAAAGTATTTATTTTATATAAATGTCCCGCTGGGCCCAGCTAGGCCGTGCCTCAGCCCGAGCACCCTGACCTAGCACGGCATAGCTGGCACTCTAGGTCATGCTGTGCCATGCCACGGCTAAGGGCCCCCCTTCGCCCAGCATTGCCTGTGCCAACACGATCAATGCAATCAACGGGCCGTGTTGGGCCATGGCCAGAAAAAATCCATCCTTATCCGGCCCAATTTACACCTCTAGTCCACCCCATAACGAGATCGAATCGGATCCATCAGGACCTGTTTTCTGCAATAGGATCCAAATCCAGACAAGGTACCTAGCCCATCTCCTGTTTGCACTGAGAATCCCACGGCTCCAACTCGGATTGGGCTGGTAATTGCCCGCGGTCCCTTTTCTCTCTCCTCTGTTTTGATTTGCAACAACGGCGGCAGTAACCAATTTTGTCTCCCATCTGATCTTTACAACACCTTGAGATTGCACATGATCTATTGCTCTTTCCTTATGTGTGACCCGTGAACCAAGAAGGGAAGAGATGGGTTTCTCCATGGATTTGCACCAAAAGTGAGAAATTTCACACACTTTTCTTTTTTGAAAATTTCTTGTAAAACAGTGAGTTCTTTGCAATAGGAAAGATAAGTTGGACAGAATTATATTGCCCAAGACCATGCAGGTCAATCAGTTTAGGCGCATGAAAAAGATGAAATGGACGCTAATTGTAATGGGTTCTTATTTCATTCATGTAATTAAGCTACAGGTCTACTTTAATTGATAATGCAATTTTAAGATCTTTGATGTTATGATCTATTTTAATGTTTACTATAATTTTATCATCTGGAATTTTGTGCAGTTGAATGTAATTAGGTTCTGTTGGTTTATGGAAGTCTCATAGCTACATGTGTCAAAATCAGTCCATGAACAACGGTCATGAATACATGCTAGGAGCTTCTTTACCATAACTAGTTACCGGTAAAGAGAAAAACATGTAATTTGTAAATGCAAGTGCAGGGCAACCAAATTCAATTATCCAAATGAGGCCTTAGAACACTGAATCGTTTTTCTGGCCCCACAAAATGGATCTTCATGTATGGAAGTAGGGGTGGCAGTGGGTTTGGGTTGGGTTTAAAGTAATGAATATGTGCACGGCCTGCATGCACCTTATAGCCCAAACGAGCTGCGTTGGGACAAGATTGGCTGGTCGAATACTGAATAAGTAGGGTTTTGGCTGCTATAGTACTGATATTAAGCTCTAATATCTACGTAGGGTTTTGGTTGCTATTGTATTGGTATTAAGCTCTAATACCTACGTAGGTTTCTTTTTTCTTTAGCTTTATTGTACGTTTCTTAAATTTTTAATATATTTTACCATTACCGATAAAAAAAAGAAAAGGTATTGACCGTATCAGGCTGAAAATGTTAGCCTGAACTCATATTTCCTGCTTAGGGTACGAGTTGGGTCAAGAATCACCACCCGTCAATGGAATTACTTGAGTTTAAGACTCTATATGTCAAAATCCAACTTGTCCGACGAATGAATTGCTGTTATTTATAATATGAATTTTGAGTGATATACAGTGATACTATATGAATAAATTTTATATCTCACTTGTCGTTCGCTAAGCGTCATCAGGTAACCAGTACACACAATTGGCAACTGGGGTTGTACAAAAGAATAATGCTACTTGTCCCGGGACAGAAACCCGGGACAAGTAGACTTTTCGTGTACAAAAATCATAGATAAGACATGGAAATATCTTTTCATTATTCTGGGGAAACACAGAGTTACACTATATTAGGACTTATGAGAGAGTTCTCCTGACTGGAGGACCCCCACATGGATGATAGTAAGTAGATGGAGCTTATACATTACATGAAGATGAGACTGGGAGGACTGATTGAAACAAGTAAAAGTACTGGGAGACGAAAGCTTCAACATTCTGAGTTGCTGGTGAAGCTTCCTCCTTGGATTTGTGGTCCCATATTAATGCTGCCACCTCCATCCGCTTTGTTACCTCCTTGGACTTGTGGATTGTACTTGCCCCCACCAGTCTGGACATTCTTAGTTTTGTTATTCGCCTGGGGTGGTGGTGTCTTCTTAGAGCTCCCGATACTAAATTGAATGTCCTGCGCCATCAGCCATAAAAGGGTTAGGTACTCGAAATTGAATCCACAAACAGGTGAGACACACATGATGGTAGGAAATTGTCTCTGGCCAATAGAAAGGAGACACTATAAGACATAGGTGTAGTTCATTTTATCATTGGTCCGGCAATCGACTTATCAAGCTCGCTGGGCAATAGAAACTGGGTCTAGCCTTCCCGTTTCTTTCTTAACTAGAAAGTGAAGAGATTGAGGGGTTGAGAAAAACCAAAACCAACCACCCCACCACCCCCGCCCCCACCCCCCCAAACACACACACGCACGCACGTTCTCGCGCGGATGAGCAGGATCTGGTCTCTCCCTCTTCCCATGTGCAGTGGCGGACTTAGGATTTTGATTTGAGGGATTTTGATTCACACACACACGTGGATGAGCAGGGATCTAGTCTCTCCCTCCTCCCATGTGCAATGGCGGACTTAGGATTTTGATTTGATGGATTTTGAATCGAGGGAGCTAACAATGGCCAAAAGTCAATTTCTTACTCAACTTAAATGTTTATAGAAAAATCTCCAATGTTTACAAAAATACACCTTAAATCTAAAAATTATACAGATAGAATAATTTTAGAATTTTAAAGAATATCATTCAAATTATCACATAATTTACATAATAAATTAAAACCATTCAAATGATTACTTAGTTTCTGTTGATTTGAGGATTTTTTGAGAGAGAGAGGGAGAGAGGATTTATACCATTTCTTTGAAGTTGAAGAAAGGGAGGGGGGCTTGATGAGTTTCTTAAGTGGGGGCTGGGCCAAAATGGCCTAATAGCCCTTGTAGGCCTTTTCAGTTTGGGTCAGTCCGTCACTGACCATGTGCGGGTCTCCTCTCTTCCGATGTGCAATTCTTTCATTCCCATGTGTGCGGGTGTCCTCTCCTCACATGTTCAAATGCTCTCATGGCTGTCAGCCCCTTTAGCTAGATATCAAAAATAAAATTTATCTTCCGCTTTTTTCTTTTTTGTTTTTTTTTCATTGTTACATAAAAATAATTAAAATTTGTGGACATTACTTTTGGAATCCAAAACCAATAACACCCTTAGGGTCGTAAATGTCATTAACATTAATTTTGCTCTCTACCAAAAAAGGAAAAAAAATTGCAAGAGAACCTTGGTAGAGAGAAAGGGAGAGAATAATTAATACCATGGCAAAGCTACTTAATTAAGAAGAAATGGTCTTGAAGTTGAATTGAGAAGTTGGATGCACATTAGGGTGGTTGCATCAATTCAGAGGGTCCACTCCTTATCGCCATAGTGGATATTTCTGATATGAATAAGATGGAGAAGAAAGTGAAAATAATATAATGTCCCCATCACATTCATAGTTGAGTGTTCTGCATCTCAGTAGCACGCCTGAGATAAGACCACGGATTTTTAATGACCGTTCAGTGGATAATTATTTATAAAGTATCACTTTTAGTAAGTGAAAAACAACAAAATATAATTGATAATATATATAAAATACCTAATTTTCCGTTTTATACTTTATCGCGTGTTTTATACCGGTTCAATCTAGCCAAATTCTGTACATCATTTCATATTAAAGGAGGGCATTCAACATAAGTAGTTTAGATTATAAGTAGTTTAGATTATCAATAGGTTGGCTCCTCAAGAAATATCACTTTTCTCACTCACTAAACAATATCGGCAAGTTACACCAAAGATCTAAACTCCATGAAAAGGAGGATTTTCAAATTAATTATAATAATATAAAAAGTGGAGATTCTCTCCTATAACAATTGTGCACGTATTTTTTTCAAGTGCAGTTAATTCAGAGATTTTTCATTTTTCTCGAATAATAGAGATTGAAAATCCAGCACAACATTAATATGCAAACTTAGATAGTGGTCTCACCAATAATGTAGCTTCTCATTTTCATGCTTGTCGTTTCTGTTGTTTCGGTTGCAAGTTCTTTGGCTCAGAAATTGATAAGTGTTGATATGCTTTTGGAATGAGAAACTTTCGTCCTTAAAGACGAAACCGAGTATGGCAACGATTTTGTATTATGGAATGGAATCGACGGAGTTTCTAGAGCCCACTTTACTACTATCTAATATCTCATCAATTAAAGTTATGGGCCTCATTAGAAGTGATATCCACCGTTGGATGAGGCCCTGTATGCTGCAGAATTTGAAAATCCTCCCAAAGCTGTTTGTAATTGGAATTCTTAAATCATCCTCTCTACTAGAGCGTCTAAAATTGCCAAGAAGGTTTCAAATTTCAAAGGTTTTTCCTGACTTTTTGGACGGCTGGAATTTATAATTGAGAAAGAGTACAGTACTATACATCCAAAAATTCCAAGGAACAGCGCGCCTATTATTATCTTTGACTATCCAACCTCACAAATTCAAATCATGAATTATGCTATGGATGGACAATACATGAGCTCCCACATTCTGCAGCTCGGAGGAGAATACTTTCAATCAAGAGAATTTAGGTGTTTGTGGATTGGGTCTAGCCAAGCTGTGACAATTCAAGTCTGATCCGACTTTGGAAACATCGGCCTATACACATGACAATACAAATTGACTGAGTAGGGCTCACTATTTTAAGTACATGCCACAAGAAGAATTACAACCACCTAATATCAGGGTTGGATGTATCAAGGTGGGCCATATCATCGATTATAAATGAAGTTGCACTGTAACCCTCATTGTTATTTCAAGGAAAATAGTTATCAAAACATGTCGACTATTTTTTACTATTTAAAACAAGATATATGGTAGAGTTTGTGAGCTCTATTGGGTCTAATCAAGCTAACAAAAATCTTTGAGGGTGAGCCATCAACAAAAGATCAAGTAAATCGTGGTCAAGTTTGGCAATTAAATCCTCAGGGTTTTCTCACGAATTATTAATATATAAAAGTTTGGAAAACTCTCGTTTGTGATTTCTCTAAGAACTTGAGTCAATGGAAATGCTCATATTGTGAGGGTGGTTTTTAGGCCCAACCCTCCATAATGGTATTTTGAAATTCTCGAATTTTTTAATTTATGTTCTAATATTAATTTTTCTCAGCTATGGACATTTCTTTTTTATCGGTAATGGTAAGATATATTAAAGACTTAAAGAAAGGTACAATAAAGATGGAAAGAAAAAACATGCATAGGTATTAGAGCTAAATACTAACACAAAACAACAAATTACAAAGAAGCAAGCAAAGCTACCTCTCTTTCTACCTCTAACTTAGTCAAAGCATCCACCACGCCATTCACTGACCGAAGCACATGATGAAACTCAACATTCAAGGAAGATGACCAAGTCTTGATTTCATTGAAAAGAAACTGAAATTTCCATAGACCCTTCTCCAAACAAGACATCCAAGAAATCGCTTTCCACCACTATGCTATTAAATTATTTGAGACACAGATCCTTAGAGCTTCCAATATAACAAACACTTCCGCTTCATTAAAATATTTGATGCCTATATACTTTAAGAACATAAACAATACCTCTCGCTATGTGCATCAATAGTATACACACCAAATCTTGGAATTCATACCAATTATTCAAATGCATGCTACCGCGTACCAAACGTTCCTGAATATTTCCAACTCTAGCTAAATGATGTAAGGCAGTGAAACGTAGGACCACAAAGTTTCTGTTTTTGATCATAGCTTTCTTGCCCTCAAAGTTTCTATTTTGATTCTTTTGCATTGTTTTCCTCAGTGTGATAGATGCTTAAAATGAGGTCCGTTCAGGTCTTACACTCATGGGCCCCACTCGAAAACAATACCAACCACAATCAAAAGAATGATTTATTTTTTTTGTGAGCCAGAAACATTCTGATAGGAGTCCACATCACAGATGAAAAAAGTAGATTCTTAATTGATCAGAGAGGATTTTTAACAAAATAAAAAATAAAAAAATCAGAGTGAATAATTTTCCTACCTCTTGCCCCCATTGGTTTAACTTAGGGCTGTCAATCGTGTTGTGTTAACGAATTCGGATTAAAATCACCTCAATTCGTACCCGACCCGTTAACTTAACGGGTCGAAAAATCTAACCCGAACACGACCCGTTAATTTAACGGGTTACCCGACCTAACCCGTTAACCCGTTAAGTAATTAAGTTATTTCAAAATTAAAAAAAAAATTATACAAAAATAGAAGAAGAAAAATATATAAGCTACATGAAACTATAAGTGAGGATCTCAAGTGGATACCACCTAAAAACCCACTATAAAACAATAAATTTTAATTTTTTTATATGAATATAAATTAATTTATTTACATTTAGGGAGTAAAAAAAAATTTAACGGGTCAAGCGGGTTGTTAACGGGTTACTTGTTTAATTCATACCCAATCCGTTAACTTAACGTGTTAACGGGTTTGACTCATTAACGACCCGAACCCATTAAGAGCCAACCCAAATCATTTAATATCGTGTGGGTTCATGTCATGTTAACGGGTCGTGTGACATTTTGACAGCCCTAGTTTAACCTTCTTTTGAGTAGAATATTTCATGGACTGACCCTGTGCTAGACCCGTTATCAATCGGATTGAAAATGTATGCCTGAACTAGCTGTGTAAAACAGGTCTGTCTGTGTTGTGCCGTATTGAGCTCAGCTCAGGTGTGGGAGACTGATGCCTTGATGAGAGAGTTCTCTATCATCAATGGAGCATCGATATTAGGTCGAAGCTTCTTAGCAGGGCTTTTTGAGGACTTCCCCTTAATCCTTGCACGCTTTAGCAATCTAACGATCTGCAAAATAAAGTAAGTTATGGTGAGAAAATCACCAAAATCTTTCATCATTTCGTAAAATGAAATGCTCAAATTTATTTATATCCTTATGAGAGTGTCATCATCTTCCTTAGCGGATGAACTACATGTATAGTTCTGGTACGTAGTCCCAAATGTGGACCTAAATCTCTAGACCTTTTTCTTAATTAAAGTTATGAATGGGAGTAGGTCCACTTTTGCCTCGATCGAACGATTGCATGACCGTACAACGTGGTCGAGGAAGAGAGAGACCTACAGTGGATATTGAAAGGATCCCGTTAGAAAATATATTAACTAAATTAGTGTGAAACAAAGTAAGGGATGCAAAGGGTGTGAGCGTCATACCCGATTCTGTGGGTCGGTAGGAGCTTGGGCATCGAGCTGTGGGGGAGGATCCCTTTGTGGCTCGTCGCGTTGCCTGACACGGCCAATATGCATGATGGTGTTCGCTTCATATCATCTCATATATTCTTCTTCATCCTCTCCGCCTTTTGATTTTCCTTTTCTCTTGAGCACATTGTTTGTCGAGCTTCCCATGATTTCACCTCCTCCGCATGCACTAGATTCCAATCTATAACAGATCTCCCCTTATTTTCTTTCCGCACGATGAGCTTGACAAAGCGTGGAGGCACCGTCTGTCTCAGGCCAAACTGCCTCATGACCCTAGGGGTAGGGTGATGCTCCAACACCCAATATGATATAAGGGGAGAGTCTGTTGTGACAAGTGCTTTGTCAGCATTCGAAACATGCTTCAAAAATACTTTCTGTACTTCTTGTACGGCTGCCACTCAAACTGTGCATGAAGCATTGAGTAAATTAAAACCATGGTTTAAAATCTCGGTCTCGGTCGCGGTATCGGTCGGGCCGAAAAACCGATATGATATCGGTATCGGTCGCGGATATCGGTCCGTCGCGATCGTCGCGGTGTGAATTTTTTTTTAATCTAAAAAAATTCGCAAATATATCCAAAAAATCTAGAATATTATAAAATGCTGAAAAACAATATTTTTTTCCATTAGTAGCAACAATAAATCAAAATCTCGGTCACCTTAAGTTATGAGTCATGTCTGTGTCGCAGTTCGCTGTCTTCTCTAGTATTTCATATAATGCAAACCATTATTGATGCTCATGATCAATTTATTAATGTAAAATATAAGAAAATAAAGATAAGATATCTAAGTATCATTTAATACTAACTCAATCATAAAATAAATTGTGAAATCCAAGACCATGAAGATAAAATATTAAAATCTGAAACATGATAGTGAAATAAATAAATTAAAAAGCACTTGGACATCAAAAGGTTTATGGTTTACATGAAATTAGGGGAGACTAGAGAGAGAAATTGATGAGCATGACAGCCTAATTCCAAGTGGAATGTCGCCCAGGCTAGATAACATCATCATCATCATTTATTCGGTATGGATTGTTAAAGGAATACATAATAGTTAAAATAAGGGAGTGTGTTGATTTTCTTACCAATATAAAATGATTTCTTCAAGAAATAGTGTTGGAAATGTGCAAAAGAATGAACTAAGGAGGAGGGGTTTCTCTAAGGAGATGAGTGGAGAGGAAGAATGTGGGGGAAGAATGAGAGAAAAAATGAAAATTTTAGGGGTCTTTTTACTATTATTTTATATTGGCCGATATTTTGACCGAGATGACCGATATATCGGCCGATATATCGATTAAACCGATATTTTCAAAATATCGGCCGAGATAGACCAATATTTTGGCGATATTTTGGTCTGCAGTACCGAGACCGATATCTCACCAAAATAGCGGACCGGTATGAGCCGATACCGGTTCATATCATACCATGATTAAAACTATTAAAGTAAGTATGAAAATTATTGGAAAATTGAAATGATATTTTTCTACCTCACGTCTTTAGACGTGAGGTAATTGAGTTGCTTTCGCACTTTTCTCACGGTCGTAAGATGGGTCATTCCATTAAGTTGGTTAGCGCATGTATCCATGAGGGAAAACTGTATGTCATGGTGTAAGCGATGGTTTGGACTTAAACCTCGACCAATCTTCATTCTGGTGGAAGCCCAGATCTGTTAAAAGAGAGAGATTCATTAGAACATTAAGATATAAATAGTGAAAGTATGAAGAAAAATATATCAAGCTCACTGGAAGAAGCTAGAGGGGGCCAGAAAGAGACTTAAACTTCTTCTCCATAGCATCTCCCTCATCGGTAGGGTCGGGCATCTCACGCTTTTTGACCCCTTTTCAATGTACACCCTTTTTTCAGTTGAAAGATGTCTCAGTTGTTCCAAATATAAAAAAGAATTTTGTTTCTGTTTTTTAATTTACTAGAGATAATTCTTGTATCTGTGAGTTCACTGATTCAGACTTTGTCATTAAATATCAGCAAACCACGAAGGTCCTAGCAACGGGCAGTAAGAGAGGGAATCTATATGCATTTAACAAGGAAGCTATGACGGCTCTTGTTGCCGTCAACACAGGAATAGCAACGGAGGAGACACAGCATCAGAATCAAGCCATCCTGATTCAAACTTTTTGAAGAATTTAAATTCCAAGAATGTCAAAGACATCACTAGATGGTTGAAGCACCCCAATGTGCGTAGCAGCTGCCAGTTAGGCAAAAGCTGTAAATTACCATTCAATTTGAGAAATTAAACGGCCACTGAATGTTTGCATTTAATTCATAGTGATGTGTGGGGTCCAGCACCAATTGAATCTGTTCAAGGAATGAAATACTACGTCATATTTGTCATGATTTCAGTCGATTCACTTGGTTTTACCCATTAAGACAAAAATCTGATTTCTTTGACCCATTTTTGAAATTTCGGAAGTTCGTAAAAAATCAGTTCTCAAAGGAAATTAAAATCTTCCAAAGTGATGGAGGTGGTGAATATCGATCCAAACAATTTGTTCAGCATCTAGAGAATTGTGGGATCCAACAACAACTTTCATGTCCAGGAACACCCGAACAAAATGGTGTGGCTGAACGAAACACAGGCACATAGTCGAACCCGTCTTAACTAAGATTTTTCATGCCAGTGTTCCCAACTCCCAAGTTTTATGGGTGGAAGCTTTTTCAACAGCCACTTTTCTTATCGACAGATTGCCATCAAAGGTTCTTGAGATAGACAGGCCATTCTTCAAATTACATAGCAGACATCCATATATACTACTCCATCCTGAAGATCTTCGGTTGTAGATGCTTTCCATATCTTAGAGGTAAGACATCCAACAAGTTTCAACACAAGTCTTATCATCCACCCAATGGAAAAGTTTTTCTATCCAGGCATGTTGTGTTTGATGAACACACATTTCCTTATGCTAACGTCCGCTTATTATTTACTCTGTCTCAGGAAGCAGGTTCCATCACAACCTTTGAGGAATTTCTTAATTGGAAGACTCCAAACCTGGATAAAAAATTCACGCTCTTCAGAAGCTGCAAGCAAGTGGGAGCAGCTTATGTCTCTGCCCATTTCAACCACAACAAACCAGAATGTCACTGTGTCAAATACGTCAGAGTCAATATAAAGACTGCCTCTCTTGGCAGCAGCTGCACTTGTCTAGATGGGCTGTCTTCACGAATTCCAGACTGTGACTGTCACAATACCAGAAGATGCGGATTCACGAGAAAATACCCATGCTTTACCTCTTAGATCAAGTTCACACAACAAAACAGGGGACCCATCTCTTCTTCACCTGAAATCTGAAATTTTCCCAACCTGATTCTCTGCAAAGCTCCAGGCACCAGCAGCTACAAAAGTCAGTCCCCTGTTATGCAAGAATTGGTTCCTTAGAACATCAAGATAAGGTTACTAATTTTCACTCACCTGTACAACAGACCAGACCAACAAGAAACACTCAGTCATTCAACTGAGAATGTAGCATTTCAGCCATTATGTGGTGCTACGGAATATGGATGCCTACCCACCTAGTGGTCTTCATGGGCAGATGGTTGTTGACTTGCCCATTTCAGATTCTTTAAATCTTACATCCACCTAACCTACAAAAAAGGCTCCTAAGGCATTGACCAATATTCATTCCATGATAGCACGTTCAAAGTCTAGTGCTACTAGACCCACACTGCTGGCTACAAACGTTGACATCACTGAATCTACTACTGTCTCTGAAGCGTTAACTAAACCTGAATGGGTGACTGCCATGAAAGATGAGCTTCATGCTCTAGAAAAAAATAGGACGTGGGTATAGGTTCCGCGCCAACCTGGCATGAATATGATCGGTTCAAGATGGGTGTTCAAAACCTAATTGAAACCTGAGGGGTCTATAGAGAGGCACAAGGCCCAGTTAGTGGCAAAAGGTTACAACCAAAAAGAAGGGATGGATTTTAGTGAGACCTTCAGTCCTGTTGTAAAATCAGCAACTATACGAATAGTTTTCTCCCTTGCAGTCATTCAAAAATGGCCTCTTCGACAATTAGACGTGAAGAATGCTTTTCTTCATGGGCTTTTACATGAGACGGTTTTTATGGAGCAGCCACCTGGGTTTGTGGATAGATGTCATCCTTCACATGTATGTTATCTAAAAAGAGCAATCTATGGACTCAAACAAGCCCCAAGAGCTGGGTTTAATAGGTTCAGTCAACACGTCCTCCAAATGGGGTTTTTCTGCAGAAAATCAGATCCATCACTATCTGTTCTGAAAAGTGATCAGCACACAGTTCTTCTCCTATTATATGTTGACGACATCATCGTGAAAGTGATAATCCCCCACTCTTACCACATTTGATTAAAAGGCTTGGGGCTGAATTTGCAATGAAGGATTTGGGACCCCGCATTATTTCCTAGGAATTGAGGTTATTCCTTTCAAAGATGGAATCTTCTTATCTCAGTCCAAATATGCATTGCACCTTCTCACAAAAACAAACGTGCATAATTCTAAACCAATTGGAACTCCACTTGCTCCAAATCATAATCTTCATAATACTGCAACTTCATCAGTAGATGGCACTGCATACAGAAGTGCGTGGCAGGCGCACTTCAGTACCTAACTCTTACATGCCCTGAGTTGACTCACGCTGTTAATCTGGTCTGCCAATTCATGGCTGCACCAAATTAAGAACACTATGAGGCTGTTAGGAGGATTTTGAGGTATGTCAAGGGGACTATACACTATGGTCTTCGAATCACTTCTCAGTCGGCCTCCAGTTTGTATGGTTTCTCGGATGCAGAATGCTCTACCACAGGCTATTGCATATATCTTGTTGCAAATTGCATTTCCTGGGCCGCATACGAGTCCCTTGAATCCACCACTGTAGAACTGACATGGATTTCTTACATTCTACGTGATATAGGGGTATATCTCAAACGAACTCATGTTCTGTTTTGTGATAACATGAGCGCTCTCTATCTCACAATTAACCCGGTCATTCATACTTGCACCAATAGATTACGACTTTGTTCGTGAGAAAGTGGCACTTGGAGCACTTGTCACACGATTTGTCCCATCAGAAAACCAAGTGGCAGATATCTTTACAAAATCTCTCACAAAACATATGTTTTGCAACTTATGGAGCAAGCTAGGAGTTGTGCCCTCACCACTCCCTAGCTTGAGGGGGAATGAAGAAGGTCAGGATATTTGGGTCAATCAACCCAAAACCAGTACATCAACGACCCACTCAGCTCAACAGTAACAATGCAGAGAATAAGACCTATTCAAATTCAACATCAAGATGTTAGCACGGTTGAGAAAATGAAGGAGGTGTTGTACCTCATTAAGAGAGAGTACGGATGCCAACAGGAATTGTATTCTTTCTTTGAATTACACATGTACTCAGCAGTCTACTGCAACAGATATTTATAAGCTCAGACTACATTTTAAATAGAATAGAGTACTATAGCTTTCACTCTGTGTGAGAAAACAACAGTGAAGCCCATGTTCCTTTTTCAATTCTCTGTTTTTAGATGAATGACAATTAAAGTGGCTACTGCCATTATCCCATTGTGCTACTAAATCGCATTAAAAAATTTACAGTCGAATCACATTTCACTGCCCTCTCGGTTGAAGAGCAAGAAAGGCAATGCATAAACACATCTCAACATAATGAGTCGACTCTATTTCAAATAGATAAAGTCTCAAATAAGGAAGCAACAAAACCATTACTAGGTGAAAATGCATGACAAAACCTTAACTGATTTTTGGAAAGAAAACCAAAAGCAGAGACCATTGTGACCTTTTTTTTTTTATTATTATTAAAGATATGCCCCATGATCATATGACAAACGCGGATTAGAAATAAGATGATTAAATATCCTATAAATGATCTCATCTCATCTTAACAACACTCCCTTGACCTCCTTTATATATATATATATATATATATATTTATATAGTTGTGAGACTGAGACCTACCATGAACTAGTCGGGGCATTGACCTAAATTTGGCCTCTTAAATCAACCCAATGGCATATATATAACACATACTTTTATCAATAAGCAAGCAAGCATTACACAATAGGCACTTGGGATCCACAAAATACAAAAATGATGTAAATAACTATCTTATTATTTTGCATACACAGGCCAACATGACTTGCTGCATCACTCCAGTAACCGGACAACTTTGACTCGGTTGAACTTATACATAACATATTTAACAATCAAATTAAATAGAAGCGATACAGGATGTTATAATTTAGGGGGTCGTTATTTTCCTTTAAAGTGTTTATTAATGGAAGAAAATACCATTTTCTAGTATTTTATAATATTTTGGATTTTCTCGTTATTCCTTTGACTTTTTTTGGTGTAAAAATAAATACACACCTCGATGGACCACGACTGCGATTTTGAACCATGGCAGTGCCATATGCAAAATAACAAAACTATCGGTTGGAACATTGCTTCTCTTAATTTTAGGAATGTTGGTTAAGTCATTCTCTTTTGTTTTTGAGCTTTCTTTATTGGTCGTTAATTCTTTTTTTCTTTGGGCCTACTTGGATAGTTTACTTGTAAAGTGAATTTAAGAGATAAGAAAAGAAGAATGGTCTTGTCAAAAAAATACAAAAGCTCAAAATCCACTTGCTTTACTTCTTTTTTTTTATTTCATTTTGTGGCATGTAAAGGAGCATTTTTTACCCTTTTAATATAAGAAGGGGCATTATTGTTTTTTGGTGGAATGAGAGATTGACCTTGTGACTTTTTATAAAAGATGTGATTTTAGAATTTTACACCATTTGATACAACCCTTTTTTTTTTTCTTGTGTTTTAAAGGTGGTGTTTGCACAATCGTATCACCAACAAGCCCAGGGAGCCCGAGGATCCATCCCTGCATTTTGAATTTGATTATATCACTCCTACCTAGTGGGCCAAAAAATTAAAAAAGAACCCTATCTACTTCCATCTCGTGCACAAGTAGTTGTCGGCAGCCTTTTCAACTAGTTAGTCTTCTCATGTCTTCACAAGTGATTAGATAAATTACTTTTTATTAATCTCTAATGTCTTTTCATTGTAAACTCTCTTGAATTTGGTAATACCAGTAAATATCATAAATTTTGGCGCCTATAATAATAATAATAATTATTTTATAGGAATCTTCATTCAGATTGGGACCTCTAATGTAGGGCGACTACAATGCACCCATTACCTACATGTGCAACCAGTTATGACAACAAATGTGGTATCATTTTTTGTGTTGGGTGAAATAAGAAAGGGATTTTGGGCGGAGGTCCCTGAACATTTAATTTTAAAGGCTAAGGTCCACAATAACTTATCGTACCGACGAAAGTCCTCTCATAAAAGTGAGGCAGTGAAAAAGATAAAGAAGCCCCTGTACACGTCAGCAAAGGTAGACCTTAGACAAATTTATCTGAGTTTTAGCAAAATTCAGAACTGAACCTAACCTCTTCCTTCTTGGTTCTGTTCTTGGGTTCTGTAACAGAAATCGATGGCTTAGAGGCAACTACTACAACGGTCTTCTTCTTCCTCTCCGGCGATGGCGTAGCGCAAACGGGATAGTGGCAGTCGGCGACGAGCAACAACGGCGGTGATGCCGACCGTCCACGGTTAATGCGGTAGCAGCGGAGGTGTGGCTTAACATTGTACATACTCTCTGGGCACTTGGGGTCCTTCATGCTGTCCAATCCATGTTTCTTGATGATGAATCCCACGTCTGTTTTTCGAAGATGGACACAAAAAAAAAACCGCTTGCAACAGATCACAAGCAAAATACACAAATGGCTCCCGTAACGTTTTGACTGTTAAAAGTTCTTTACACTACACATGACTAATCCAATTCAGGGCGAGAATTATCTTCAAACAATTACAGGGAAGTTTAAAGTCATCTGTTTTCCTTCGGTCCGGTGATATTTTCTGTAACAAGAATAGAAAAAATCCGGCTGCAGAACTCAGATAAATTTGTCTGAGTTCTGCCAGAAACTCAGATAAATTTGTTCGAGTTCTGGTAGAACTCAGATAAATTTATCTGAGTTCTGCCAGAAACTCAGATAAACTTGTCTGAGTTCCGGCAAATTTATCTGAGTTTTTGTCCAGTTTATCAAAGATTCTAGAAAATTTATCAGAGCTCGGTGACAACAAAAAACAGAATACGGAAAATCAGATTCTAATAAAAATCAAAATCCAAAACAAGAACACTTGATGACCACGATCCAATTGAGAAAAGAGAGAGGGAAAACAAGAAAAAGAGCAAACTGCTCTCTTTCAAATCAGTTATAGAGAGAAAGATAGATTTGGAAGAGACTTCAAATGAACAAGTAAGAGAAAGTAAAACCGTTATCATCTTTGAAAAAATGAAAGAGAGAAAATCGAGAAGTCATGGTGGCGACGAAATGTGCTCTGCAACGATAATCCACAACCATGGAAATGAACAAAAAATGGAAAATGAGAGAGAAGAAGAATGAAGGATTTCTCTGGGACAAAAAAGAATAAGAGAGAACTTGGCCTAGAAATGAGGGTTGAAAGGGGCAAATTAGTCATGAAAATATATGACGTGGCATATTAGGGACCTTTCACCAAAATATCTCTAGCTGTTTGGATTAGAGACATTAGAGAAAAAGTTGTTGTCCTTGATGCCTTAGAAGACTGTGTACAGGAACTATTGGCTAATTTACCCAAATAAGAACACTGATTAGAAAAATCTCTATCACCCCATCAATCAACCGGTGAGAATGAGCGTGTGTATAATACAGATGGTTTTGGAAATATGCATGAACTGTTATATTTATGAGAAAGATTTACAAGAAATAATACAGTTCTAGGGTTTTTTTTTTTTTTTTTCCTTTGCAATAATGGGTCGGCCAATCTTCTATGATTTAATTGGTAAATAAGAACCATATGATTGGTAGGTTGAATCCACTCTCCATTAATTGGTAAATTTCTTGAATTTCAATTTAATTGAAGCATTATGGGGAACAGAATTTGCATCCAATGGAACAGTTTACATCTCGGAAAGGAGGGATCTATTGACTGAATAAATAAAGAAAAAAAATATTTGCAATTGTTTAAATAAGTTTTTCTTAAATCAAATAGTTGGGCACAAATTGCAATTAATTTTATCTAATCGTTGTCCCTAAAAATTTTAATAGGTTTTTTCTCATTTCTACATACAACAATGATCTGTCAATAACAATTAAATATATTTTTGAATGGACATTGTAACTGCTGCATCAATTCATTGGGCCGGCTTCTTAGACTCGGAGTAGAGTCAAAGCAAAATGATCATAGATAAATGTCTGAGGATATGGCTTACCGGAGTGAAAGTCTTGCTTTAGGACTTTGGTACAATTAAAAAAAATGGAAATTCTCAAATACGGCATTAAGTTTTTGTCTTATTTAGAAAAAGGACACAAGTTTCAAAATTTTTCAAATTAGTCCCTAAGTTTTTCAATAAAAATTCAATTAAGGCCATATGGTCATTTAAATGTTTTTTTTAATGGAATTTTCTATCAATTTTTTAAAAATACCCAAAGTATTTTCATTTAAAGCCATTACATGGTTCTGACGGCCACTACATAGCCGATCTCTGTGGAAATGCTATTTTTTCTTGATCACTATAAGGTTGTCAGTGAAGAAAATTGCAGAAAATATGGAGGAAGTGAAGGGAGTTTTATTTCATTGAAGGATAATTTGGGTAGTTTAAAAAAATTTGAAGAAAATAGTTGTGGGAAAATAGCTTTAAATGGATGAATGTTCTTAATTGAAAACTTAATGAAAAACTTAGAGCCTAATTTGAAAAGTTTTAACACTTGTATCTTTTTTGAAATAAGGTAAAAACTTAAAGACTTATTTGAAGTTTTTCCTTAAAAAATAAAAAAGAAAAAGCTCTGTGAATCAATTGAACTTGGTGACACCGGTGGTACCTTGGGTGGGTGGCTGCGACCCTTCTGCTGGTTTGCCTTGTTTTAGGACTCTTTCCTTGTGTTTCTTCTTTCCCTTCTCTCTATCTTTGTCCAAATTGCTAAAATATGTTAAAAGCCATACTAAATCCCTAGTCCACTATCAATGGCGGATCAAGGATTTTTATTTGGATGCTGCGGTATATGGTCAAATGAAGAAGTTTAATTATAATCAAATTAGATATTTTAATATTTTATCTAAGAGATCTCTAAAATCACGCGGATACGTTAGCATGTCCCACCGCATAAATTTATAATAGTAAACCGGGATTGTCCCCCACGTAATTAGAGATTGGAGTTTTCTTACCAGCAACTTTAAAAGTAGGGCTCACCAGAACCCAATAGGAAAGGAGCGATGTCTAATATTCTCTCACAAGGAAGCCCTGTGAAAAACTTTGGGGCATTCGGCGAGAGGTCCCTCAAAGTATGACTTTTTTTGCAAAAAGTCCACAAAAAAAAGTCTTGCAGCCCGAATGTCCTCTAACACATTTCCATACCTGATATGTCTAATTTACCCTTTCTTTAAATCATGTCCCATGATTGGTGGGATATCCCATTAATAATAGTCAACTACCATATAATGGGCCACGATTAATAGAATCTCATTAATGAGATTTTCGAATAAATTCTAAAAGCACACAAATAAATTTCAAAAAATGCAATAAATTTCAAAAGAACGCAGATAAATTTAAAAAGACAGAAATAAATTTCAAAAAATATAATTAAATTTCAAAAGATGAAAATCAGTTTCAAAAGATCCAAAATAAATTTCAAAGGATCCAAATAAATTTCAAAAAAATATAAATAAATTTCAAAAGACTCAAATAAATTTCAAAAGACTTAAATAAAATTAAAAAATGAAAATAAATTTAAAAAAAAAGCAAATACATTTTCCAAAACTAAGATAACCCAATTTTCCAAATTAGCGAACAATGTGGCAAAAAACTCAAGTCTTTTTTGTCAAAAACTAAGTTAAATTTATTTCAAAAAATACAAAAAAATTTCAAAAGACACAAATAAAATTCAAAAACAAAAATAGATCTAAGAAAAATACAAATAAATTTGCCAAAAGTAGAGAAAGATTCGTTCAAAAACTCAGTTAAATTTTTTTAAAATGGTGATAAATTTGTCAGAAACTCACCTATATTTTTCAAAAACTCAAATAAATTTGGCAAAAACTCAGATAGATTTATTTATAACTCAATTAGATTTGTTCCAGAACTCAGATAAATAGCCAAAAACTCGGATAGATTTGTCAAGAACTCAGATAAATTTGTCCAGGACTAAAATAAATTTGTTCCAGAAGTCAGATAAATAGCCAAAAACTCAGATGGATTTGTCCAAAACTCAAATAAAATTGACAAAAAATACAAAACTCAGATAAATTTGACTTTGAATGGAATGGGGATGGACTGCTGGAACGGACTGCATCGGCGTTCTCTTCTCGCTTCTCTCTTCGACGCTCTAGATTGGAAGAGATCGAGAAGGACGATTCGTGGATTTCAACGACTTCGATCGCTTCTTCTTCTTCTTGGTTCGGGGCTTTTCGAAAGAAGAAATCGCGGCTCTTTTCTCTCGATGATGAGATGGCGACGAAAGATCTGGAAACAGAGAGAGAAAATGAGTATTGGTGTGAATGGTCGCCGGGTTGCAGGAAATCAGTTTCGAAGAAACCAGTGCCGGTACCCACATGGAAAGGGTCGCAGCATGGGCAAAACGTGTCAGATTTGGGCTTGTGTCAGAGCCCTTTGGTGAGGGTGAGTTCGAAGCGACATGAGTTGGGATTGTGGTTGGATTTGCGGAGCGGGAATCGGCAGCATTCGATGATTCCCGTTATGCCCTGTGTCAACAGATCAAAGAAGATTGAAATACATCCGAATTGAAGAAGAAAAAGAAGAAGAAGAGGGAGAATGGAAAATTCTAAATTTTAAAATTTTATGTCTAATTAGTTGAAAGGGCAAATCAGTCATGAAAATATATGAGATGGCGTGTTTAGGGACCTCTCTTCATGAGGTGATGTGTCTGGGGACCTCTCACCGAAATATGTCCAAGTTGCATGGACTACAGGCTTTATAGAAAAAATTGATGGACTGAAGGCCTTACAAGTCCTATATGAGGGACCCTTCGCTAATTATCTCAAAAACTTTTTGTTTCTTTTTTCTCACTCGTATCTTTCTTCCTTGTTTGGGCCAAATGGGATAGAAAAAAATAGACATAAATTTCTATTAACTGGGCCGCAAACGAGCTGGCAAAAAAAACTTAATTTCTCTCAAATAATTCTTTAATTATTATTACTACTGCTAATGGGAAGAACAGTAAACTATCTGTCACATTATCTTTCTGCCTTCGTGTCCAGCTATTTGTCTTTAGAGGGGTTGATCTTAGGCACTTACGCGAAAGGGAGATGTGCTTTCATGGGCTGGCTTTTTTTCGTCGTGCTGTGAATTTAAGTGAGCGGCTAAATACACACTCGTTTTTGCTCTCTCCAGATACTCTATACTCCCCATACTTACTCCATACGCACCCAAAATGCCCTAACCTATGAAACCTCATTGCTCAATACACCCCTTTTCCTCCTCACTCTCAACTATCCCTCTCGCCCAACGTGGTCCGCCCACCCGCCCGCCCACCGTCTCTCCCTCTCCTTGCCGCTCTCCCCCTCACTCGCACTGCCTGAAAAGTATTGGATTTGAGAATGACATGTGTCAGATTTGATGTGGGTGGATCCATGGAGTTTAGTGAGACGAAATTGCCCAATATATGTTTAACTTACTTCTAATGTGAAGAATTCAGAAGTAATAGAATATAATATACAAGAGCAATTAAATAAATGGACAATTCCATCTATGAAACCTAATACAATCTATAAGATTGGGATGTTTGATTTACATAGTAGTATAGCAATAAAAACCATAGAAGAATCTATGTCACTACTAGAAAAAGGACTTTTAGCGACCGCCAAAAGCCGTTGCTAAAAGTGTTCTGGCGGTCGCTAATAGTCTCTAGCGACGGCACTGCGACCACCAACACACGGACGCGGAAAATTCGTCACAAATACTTTTAGCGACCGCCGTACGGTTTTCTTTAATGATACAACATTAAAGAATGAAAATGATACAACATTGCAACTCTTTAATGGGAATTGTAGAAACCAGCCTTAGTCAAGGACCGGTTTTCTTTAATGTCTATCCAAATTTAACATTGTCTCTAACCGATAGAAATCTATGTAAGGCATCAACTCTCAGACTTTAGACCTGTGGATACAATTTTCTTCCTGGATCTGAAACAGTAGCAATAATTTATAGAATCCATTATAAGGTAATGAATACCTTAGCTCCTAATGTCCACCAAATAAGTTCTCCAAGAAAAACTATCCTTATAGAAACAAATATACCGACTTCAAATATTGCAACCCCTAGAATGATTTCTTGTGAAGAAGTTCAATTTCCAGAAAGCTGTAATGTACAACAAGCTATTCCACCTAGACCAATGATTCATCATCATATTGATGAAATAATAGAAAATTTTGATGGGGATGTTTCTATTAAATTTAAGAGACTAATAAGATCTCTTTTATCAAATGTTATCACCACAAGATATATCCCTCCTTACAGGGTATCTTTGCCTCCAACATCAAGGCATTCATTCTATGCACCTCCTTCTGTTGCTCCTCCAACATCAAAGGTTGGATCTACATCAGGTATTATAACAGAAACTATAATTCTTCCTTCTGCTCTACAAATAGAAAATAATGTTTCTGACAATTTACAGGGACTTCATATTTCTAAAAATCAAATTCCACATGGAATATACAAAAGGCAGTCTAATGGTCAAAATTCTCCAACTGCTAGTGAAGAAAATCTTAATTTATCTTAATGGATTCTCCATTTATTGTTGATAGAAAAGCAATAAATGCTGAATTCCAACAGCCAAAATATGAGGCTTTTAGAAAATGGTTTTTTTTTCAAAATTTGATGAAAAACAAAAGGCAGAATTTAAACATGAAAATGTTAGCCTGAACGCAAAATTCCTGCATAGGGTATGGGTCGTATCAGGAATCACCACCCTTCAATGGAATTATTGGAGTTCAAGACTATATATGTTAAAATATATAAATTGAGAGTTATATACAGGGTTGTATTGATACTATATAAATAAATTGAATTTATTTCTCACCTGTCGTTAAGCATCATCAGGTAACCATTACACACAATTGGCAGTTGAACAAAATTCAAAGATAACACATGTAAATATCTTTTCATTATTCTGGGGAAACACAGACTCACATGATATTAGGACTTAGGAGAGAGTTCTCCTGACTGGAGGACCCCACATAGATGATAGTAAGTAGATGGAGCTTATACATTACATGAAGATGAGACAGGGAGGACTGATTGATAGAAGTAAAAGTACTGGGAGACGAAAGCTTCAACATTGTGAGTTGATGGTGAAGCTTCCTCCTTAGACTTGTGGATTGTACTTGCGACCTCCACCTCCACCTCCACCTCCACCTCCACCACCTCCACCTCCACACCTCCACCGCCACCGCCACCTCCACCTCCACCTCCACCTCCAACATTCATAGTTGTGTTAATCGCCTGCGTCGTCAGCCATAATAGGGTTAGGTAGTCGAAATTGAATCCATAAACAGGTGAGACATACATGATGGTAGGAAATTGTCAGAGGAGACAATATAAAACATAGGTGGAGTTCATGTTATGATTGGTCTGGCAATCTACTTATCAAGTTTGCCGTGCAAAGAACCTCTCCACACCCGAATGTTAAAGAGTGTCAATGTTTACCTGCTTGACCGGGTTCGAACTTCGGGTACATCACCTATTCTCACTTGTGTGGGCTATAGGATCTTACACCCTATTAAGCTACAACTTATCCCAAAATTAATTGGTGATAGGAAGCACCACAACAATAGTTTTATTGTGAGAGCTCGGGCTCGACCACAATTCTGACCATTCAAAAGCGAGGGTGGACGTTGACCTCAACAATGGCTTTCTTGCGGCTTGTGCGGGCTCCTTTTACACTTGAGTTGGTTACCTTCCCGTGTGTGTGGGCTCCCTCTTGGGTCCCGGCCCCCTCAGCTTGGGTACAAAAAAAAAAAAAAAAAAAAAAAAAAAAATCGCAGTGCCATAGAAACTGGGTCTAGCCTTTCCCTTTCTTTTTTAACAGGATAGTGAAGATAAGGAGGGGTTGCCTAGTTACTTGGGCACTACCCCACCCATACTTGGATGATCGGGGATATGATCTCTCCCTCCTCACATGCACGAGTCTCCTCTCTTCAAATGTGCAAGTCTTTCCTCCCCATGCGTGCATGTGTCCTTTCCTCACATCTTCTAGTGCTCTCATTGCCCACAGCCCCCTTAGCTGAGGTATCCAAAATAAAATTTGTTTTCGGCTTTATTTTTCTTCTTCTTGTTGTTAGAAACTAAAAACACCCTTAGGGCCTACGCCTCCTTATTAATGTCACTTTAACTTTGTTCTTTTCCCAAAAAGAAAATAATTACAACAGAACCTTGGTAGAAAGAACAAGAGAGAATAATACCATTGCAAAGCTACTTAAGTAGAAAAAAAAAATCTCCAATGTTTACAAAAATACACCCTAAACCTAAAAATTATATAGACAGAATAATTTCAGAATTCTAAAGAATATCATTCAAATGATCACTTAATTTGCATAATAAATTAAAACCATTCAAATGATCACTTAATTTCTGTTGATTTGAGGACTTTTTGAGAGAGAGGGAGAGAGGATTCCTGCCATTCCTTTGAAGTTGAAGAAGGGAGGGGGGCTTGATGGGTTTCTTAAGTGGGGGCTGGGTCATAAGTGCCTAATGGCCCTTGTGGGCCTTTCAGTTTGGGTGGGGGCTGAAGCCCCCAGACCCCTCTATGTTAGTCCGCCCTTGCCCATGTGCGGGTCTCCTCTCTTTTGATGTGCAACTCTTTCATCCCCATGTATTTGGGTGTCCTCTCCTCACATGTTCGAGCACTGTCATGGCTCTTAGCCCCTTAGCTGGGCCTTGATTTCCCGTATTGATGTTACCACCACCACTTACTTGACTTCCCGACTTGACGTTTGCTCCTTGAAGTCCCAAATTGACGTTACCTCTAGTACTTGCACTGATATTCCCTTGGACCTGGGGGGTTGTTCCCTCCCCCACCAATCTGGATATTGCCCTGCAGCATCAGCCATAATATGGTTAAATAGTTGCAATATGAATCCATAAATAGGAAATACCCAGTTGATATTAGAATTTTTTTTCCCTTGCCTAGAGAAAAAAGGAACTTCAGGGCATGTAAATGGGGGTCAATCTATCATTAGTTAGCCAAATCTACTAATCAGGTTCGCCGTGCAGGCCATGCATCATTTTTATGGCTTTTGGACTAAAGGACCGTGAATGAAATCTATTTTTCATACGCTTTTTCCTGATACATTGAGAGAACCGAAGCTTGTGGACATGGCGTTTGTGGAATCCAAAACCATTAGTTCGTAGGGGATGTTTTGAATTTCTTTTACGTCCAAATACCCCCACCTAATTACACTATCATTGAATATGAACTTGGGAGAGAAAAGGAAAGAAGAACATACCTTCTTGGGTTTCATATTTTACGAGTGGTCTTGAAGTTGCAAATGAGAAGTTTGAAGCTGGTTTATAAAGCATAAGGCCACCGATCCAATTTATATAGAAAAATGCTAGGGAGACGACACGCATTGTAAATCTTGAGAGACTTCCCCGCAATGTGCTCAGTTTATTTTTTCAATTTCATTAGACTCCCAGCATCAATTCATTGGCCCGACTTCTTACTTTACAGTTACCAAAAAAGACTCAAATCAAGCAAAATAATCATAAATAAATGTCTGAAAATAAGGCTCACATGGGTGAAAGTGTTGCTTTAGGACTTTGGCACAATATAAAAAAAAAATGTTAGTCGGTGATGCCGGTGGTACCTGGGGTAGGTCACTGCAACCCTTCGGCATTAGGACTCTTTACTTTGTCCAAATTGTTAAAATATGTAAAAACCCCTACTAAATCTATGGCCCACCGCATAAATTTATAACACTAAATTGTGACTGTCCTCCACGTGCTTGCAAGAAACTTTAAAAGTAGGGCTCATCAGAACCTGATAGGAAATGAGCCATGTCTAATATTATCACAAGATAGACTTGTGAAAACTTTTCTTTTTTTTTTTTTAATTTTGTCTCGCTTGCTTCTTTCTTCCATTTTAAGGTCAGTTCGGATAAGCAAAAAATAAAGTAGCTTGAAGTTAAATGGCTGGAACAGCCTAAATTTTTAACTCTACCCTGCTCGGATGAATTTGGACAGATATATGTAGTAAACATGATAAAATTAAAAAAATCTGTTATCTAAAGGCATTTTCTCTCACATACACGACCACACTGTAGTTTCATGGTCAGTAGACAACAAGGCAAAAAAAATTCCCAACTCCTCTCTCTCTCTCTCTCTCTCTCTCTCTGCATGCTCTCTTGGTGTTAGTAGAATTGCCATAATCAATTTCTGCACATTTGAGTATATGCAGGTGAAGTACATGCCCTCCCACTCCCGCCAATAGTCGTTATGCCACCATCTGCCACCATGATAGTACTCCTCTCCTCTCCACAATTTCATTTCAGTTTTTATTGACACTGATATGTGATATAATCTCATCAAGCGATCAAGTGCACGGGGGCACTTATGCATGATCAGGGACCTAGTGGGCACCCACCAAGAATATGTTTTTATTTCTTTAATTGTTTTCAGTTGGTGCCATTCATTGAATTTTCTGCCAAAAACTATTGTTATGGCGCAATCTCTCATATGCGATTTTATCATCTTAGCCTCCGTTTTTTAGCAATGATTTATATTTTTCATTATGGCTCGAGGAATGCTAGAAAGTTCGTAAATGAGATTATATCACATATCAGACACTGACAGTTTGTTGTTTGATTTTGCTGGAAATGTGTGTTGATCAAAATCTGACAACGACCTGATTGTTAATCACCGTTCGATTTAATCACGAGAAATTTGTGTTACAGGTATCCTTTAGGTGATGTTTGAGATCATTTGTTTTACCGTTATAGATTTTTTAGTTGCCTTGAAAATTCTCTTGTACTATTATTACTGTCGTTTCACTGTCAAATAAAAAAGGTATAATCATTAGATCAGAGTCTTTTGGGCGTTTTCTCTGTGTTTTTTTTTTTTTTTTTTTTTTAATAAATAGTGGCCCTTCAATACAAAGAAATGTTGAAAATCGACAAGGTGGGAACCTTTTTTCCAGAAAGGCTCACATCCAAGTTCAATACCTAAACGATTTGAAGAATTTCACTTTCAAAGGATTTGGTGTCTGATGCAGGTGTATTTTATTTATACATGACAAACAATTGAAATGATTCAAATGCCTAACAAATAGTGGAAAAGAGTTAAACTGCACAAACATAATTATGAGAAGGTGCTCAGAGTTATAAACAAACATTTGGTATGCTTTTTTACATCAATGCTATTTTAATCTGGAATCATTTGTTTCTCATCACATTAGTGTGAAAAGGGAGCTGCAATTCATATTGCCTGTCTGTCACCCAATATAATAAATAGGGGTAACATCTTTCCTGAAGAGGTATATGAAGAAGAATCAGACATGCCAAATTCAAGAGTCATTCTCTGGATGGGCCTCATCTGACGACTCCAATTAGTAGTGCAAAAGTTTTAGATTTAGTTTGTGGGCCATTCTTTCCCTTCAAGTGCCCTTGATAGATGGAATATAAGTTTAAATCTCTTATTTTTATTTACTTTATTTTGATACAGTAAATGAGAACTGAGTTGGATGAAGGGGAAGCCTCAGTTGTTAAATGAGAGGGCATGTGTAATTGCTGAAACTAGAATAAACAATGCAAATAAGAGAAAATTTGGGAACAGTGGGAGTGTATATAGTGAGTGTGGATTGAAGTTCTCCTTTCATTTTTATGAAATTTTTCTTTAATGAAGTTTGTTATTTTTGTGGATTAATTACTATTCTTTGGCTGTCATCATCGATCAATTTTGTCAAAATTATGTTTCCTCTTGTTTTTGATTTTTCATGGTTGAGATAAGTGTTTTGATTATTTACTTAAGAATTTTTAAGAATATTAACAATATTTGAGAAAGGTAACTGTAAGACAGAGATTGATTTGCAATTAAGCGTGTATAAATTTTATACTCAGGTTCAGAGTTTTAAATGTAAATCTAGAAATTATTCGGCCCAGAGATTTAGTTGTGATTTCCATTCCTAGGATTTTATTGTTATAAATAATAATTTTAATTTATCAATAAATTGGCATAAGATATAACTGGTGTGTATGGCACGGGCTTTAGTGCTAATTTTATTGAGAAGGCACATATGTATTTTTGGAAAAACACAGTCACCAATGGGCTCCAAAAAACTGATGTGGCTTCTTCAAAGGTCAGAATTGAGTTTTTTTTTTTTTCTTTCGAATCGTGATACAGCTTTGAAAAGAAAGAATTTCTCCTCCTAAGAATAATAAAGATTGTATTTATTTAATCAAATCTAAGCCGTCCATCATCTAATTCAACGATTAAGGCGTCCATCCTTGTTTTTACTATTTGAGCAATGATGAGATTTCAAGATGGGTTTCTCCTTTCTCGACTTTAGGTCTTCAGTCAAGCAAAATAATCATATATAAATGTCTAATGATTAGGCTTACATGAGTGAAAGTCTTGCTTTAGGACTTTGGCACAAATTAAAAAAAAGTGGAGTTGGTGATGCCGGTGCTACCACGGGTAGGTTGCAGCAACCCTTGGGCATTCAAACTCTTTCCTTCATATTTCCTCTTTCCTTGTCCTAAACACTAAACACTAAACACTAAACAGTGATTGTCCTGCACGTAATTAGAGATTGGAGTTTTCTTGCAAGCATCTTTAAAAAGTAGGGCTCATCAGAACCCAGTAGGAAATGAGTCATGTCTAATATTCTCACACTTTTCTCTCACTTGTATCTTTCTTCCATGTTTTGGTCAAATGGGCTAGAAGAAAATAGACATAAATATCTATTGAGTTGGCCGGCAAGTTTCTCTCAAACGAGTCAGCAAAAACAAACTTAATTTCTGTCAAATATTAGTCTTTAATTGCTCTAATTGGTCCTATAGATTGCTTTTAAATGTGCCAGCAAATATTTTAGTAAAGTGGCTATCAAGTGGGCCTGCGATATGATTGTAAATTTGACCCAGCTTGTTACTGCCAACTGGGCCTACTTGGGGACTTAACTGTCAAGTTTGGCCTTCTTTAGAATTAGAAGCAGGCATGGACATATGCATTGGAGGCCCTAACATATTTAAATTGATTCGTCCAGATTAATCAATTTAACCCAAATGATCACTGAAATTGATTAATGGACATGCAACCATTCTCTTTTCCTTTTCTGGATTGTAACTGGCAACCATTCATGCCAGTGATTAACTTTGCAGAAAAGGTGCCCTGGCCTCTTCCAAGTCTTTTAATCCAGTCCGCTATCTCCTTCCGTTGTTTCCTTTTTCTTTTTTATGATCATTCCTGCACCATGAGATAGATCCCTCTCTAGTTTTCAATATAGTAAGTGGATTTATCTATTATTTGTCCACCCATCAATAAATCAGGTTCTTACCCAGATTGGTGAAACCGTTTTAGTATTCAATGTACCGTTTAAGCATTTGTATTACCATTCAATATATAGAGTATAGAAGATGCCGATAGTTACAAACATATCTCTGGTATATTTAAAATATGAATTTAAACTATCCTTAGCCAATGTGATTCAGTTGATAAGCTGATCTTATCCTTGTGCCTGAGTGGGATGATCTTATCCTTGTGGTTGAATGGGACCAAGAGAACGAGTGGGACCAGGTCTGCCAACAGGCCCCCGCAAGCTAAGCGGCCGTGCCACAATGCGAAGCTTGTTCATTAGCAGTTGAAATCTTGGAGTACTAAGTCCTTTTGTAAAGATGTCTTCAAGTTGATCAATGGTGCCCATGAAGCGGACTAGAATATCTCTGCGAATAACTTTTTCTCAAATGAAATGGTAATCGACTTCCACATGTTTTGTGCGTCCATGATAAACTGGATTGGACGTAAGAGCATAGGCACTAATGTTATCACAATAAATAACAGGAGGGATTTTAAAGAAAATTTCAAGATCTTTCATCACCATGTGTATCCAAAATAACTATGCACTAGTAAGTGCAAAAGAGTGATACTTAGACTCAGTACTTGAGCGGGACACAAAGACTTGTTTCTTCGCATTCCATGAAATGAGTGATGCAGCCCGACAGAAGACTAGGGCCCGCAAGCCCTCCTGATGGACCCACTTGATGGGATCCACATGATCTCTAAATTGGCAGAGATCCCTATCCTAGCTAAATTAGTAATATTAAGTAGTTGCTAATAGGATTAGCTTTCTAAAATTCTATTTTGAGTAGGATTAGTATTTTATTATGTTCTGATTAATTTAGAAGTAGTATCTTCTATATATATAGAAGAACCCTCATCTTGTTATTAGACATGCATTATTCAAACAAATTAATCAACGTGAGTTTTTCGATCCTCTTTGAGTGTTATGGCTGGTTTTGTGCCCTAGAGCTGGAATCCTTTGGATTCGATCAATCTCATCACTGAGATTGATCTACACTTCTCGATCGAGGTTGTCTGACTGCGCCAAATTGGTATCAGAGCCCAGATCCGGTCGCCGGAGAAACGATCGTCTTCTCTGGTTCGTCACCTTTCTCCATCTCCATCCCGTTCTCCCTTTCCATTCTCCATCTCCTACAAAAACCCATCCCAGACCCCACAGAAAACCCATCCCAGCAATACCGAAACCCAGAAACCCCACCCGGACACTCCATCCAGCCGTTCATCACCATCACAGTACAGCAGTCACTCGCGTCACAAATCCCAGCCCTAAATCAATTTTCCCCCCAAATCCCACCTTCCCAAACCCTAATCCGCCATCCACCCCTACCGAAAACCAAACCCCACCCAGCAGTTCCACAAATCAGTCCAAATCCCCAACCTTATCACGCCAATCCACAACCGAACCCCATCTCTTCCTATTCCCATCGAATCCGAACCAATTTCCCTAAACCTAACCCTAAATCCCATTCCCAAGACCACTGCGCCCAAAACCCAAATCCTAGCAGCCACCCATCGTCGTTCGAAACAAACCCCACTCATCAAAAAAAAAAAAAAAAGCAGCAGCAATCGAGAGAGAGAGAGAGAGAGAGAGAGAGAGAGAGAGAGAGAGAAGTTGCAGCAGAAAGAAGAAGAAACGAAAAGCGACAAAAGGATTTGAGAGCGTACCTTGCACCGACGACGAGCATGCACTCCGGCCGCACCATTGATTTTCATCTCCACTGCAACTCCATCTCGCCGCAAGCAAGCAGCGACTAGCAACCAGCCTCGTCGTCTCGCCTACCGTCATCGTCTTCTTCTTCCTCCAATCGCCATCGCCAATCTTCAGCCGTCTTCAGGTTTTTTCCTCTTTTCATCTTGCAAGACGAAACAGTAAGCTTCTCAGCCATTCTCTTATTTTTTTTCCTGCGCACGGAGCCCGAGGAGAAGCCCTTCTCACATGTGTTCTGTGTGAAACTGAACTAGGCCTGAGTTTTGGGCCTTCTTTTAATCTGGGCCCAATTTGAGTCCATACCCGACCCAGCCCACTAAAAAAAAAAAAAATTTCCGGCCATGCCTAGAAGAGGTGACAATCTCCGTCATTGGCTCACGGACAAAGAACGTGATGAACAATTATTCAAACTGGGCCAAGATATGGACGAAGTAATGGATCGTCTACGCACAGTAGAGACTGCACTTATTGAATTGCAAAATACGCAGTCGGTTGCAAAGGAAGGGTCATCCACTTCCACACAAATAGTCACACCCATCCAAACAGAAAGGGTTGAGCCGCGTGAGTCCATGCGTGACTTTGTACAGCGTCTCATTGCTGAACGAGACACCCAGGGTCCCATGGTTGCACAACACACTGATGATATCACGAAGAAAGTCAGAATTGATGTTGCTGATTTCTCTGGAGATGTCAGTCCAAAAGTTTTTGTTGATTGGCTTAATTCCCTGGAAGATTACTTTACTTGGTATAACATGAATGATGAGCAGCGGATAGCCTTTACGAAGGTTAAACTTAAGGGTCCTGCTAGAATCTGGTGGTATGGTGTTGAAAATAATGAACTTGCTTTGGGACAACCCATTATTAGATGGGTCAACATGAAAGAAAGGCTCAAGAACAATTTCCTTCCTTCTGATTACATTGACACACTGCACCAAGAATATCTTACTCTCCAGCAAGACAATCTATCTGTGGAAGAATATACAAACAAATTTCGAGAATATATTGTTCGTTGTAATTTGAAAACAGATGATCGCCTCACTATCACTCGATATAGAGATGGATTGCGCAATGATGTCAGACGGGAAGTTGCTATGTTTGATTACACCAGAGTTGATGAGGTATTTTGTAAAGCCAGGAAAGCTCAGCATGAACTTCAGTTGCGGAGACGCAACACTTTTCAAGTCGGTGAGTCTTCCACTAGAAGAGGACCTGAACCTCCTTTTAACCGTATTCAGACGCAAGGTTTTCGTCCTCCTCCTCCTCCTAGACCATTCCAGCAAGCACCACCGAGGCAACAGCAAGCCATCCAGCAGAGGCAAGCTTTGTCACAGCCAAATCAGCGGGTGCAGCAGAATCAGAATGATAATCGTGCCCGCGGAAGGTTAGATAAAAGAGAAATCGTTTGTTATGCTTGTAAACAAAAGGGACATTATGCAGCCGAGTGTCCTCATAGAAATTTATATGCTACTAATGAGCCAGAAGATGATGAACAATATGATGAGGAAATAGAAGCAGAGCTGTTCAATGCAGAGCCTCAAAATGAAACTGCAATAGATCAATTCCAAGATACAGAAGCTGATGATGGTACCCCACTGCTTTTCCTTGATCGTCGTCTCCTAGTAGCTGATTCAATAGAAGAAAATGACGACTGGAATCATGCATCTATTTTCTGGTCACGAGTCAATTGCAAGGGCAAGTCTTGTAACATGATCATTGATGGTGGCAGTGCGATAAATGTTATTTCTCAAGAGGCAGTCGAGAAACTCAAGCTACCAACTGAGAAGCATCCAAGACCTTATAAAGTTGCATGGGTCAACAATTATTCCATTCCTGTCCGGAAGCAATGTGTCGTCCCTGTCAGAGTCGGCAATTATGAAGATACAATTCGTTGTGACGTCATTCCAATGAATCTTACACATATCATCTTTGGACGACCATGGTTAAAGAAACTGAAGGTCATCACAAATCATGAGCACAATACTTATTCTTTCAACTGGAAAGGAGGCAAGATTAGGTTACTTCCATTGCCCGCTAAATCTTCTTCCACATCTGATATAGCTCCAGCACTTCCTATATTGACCATGAGGAAGTTTGAAGATGAAAGCAAAGAACAGGGTGTCATGTATGCACTGATTGCTAGACAAGTTCCAAAAGAATCTCCTGCTACATCTGTCCCACAAGAAGTAAAACCACTTTTGAAGAAATTCGCTGATCTAGTTCCAGATGAACTGCCGAATGAGCTTCCTCCATTACGTGACATCCAACATGCCATTGACCTTGTCCCAGGTGCTTCCTTGCCAAATTTACCTGCATACCGGATGAGTCCTATGGAGCACACAGAATTAAGAAGGCAAGTTGATGATCTTTTACAAAAGGGATATATTAGGGAAAGCCTCAGTCCCTGTGGAGTACCTGCACTTCTCACTCCAAAGAAAGACGGAAGTTGGCGTATGTGCGTGGATAGTCGTGCCATCAATAAAATCACGGTAAAGTACCGCTTCCCAATCTCCAGATTAGATGATATGCTAGATTTGATGACTGGTGCATGTATTTTCTCAAAAATTGATCTGCGAAGTGGTTATCATCAAATCCGTATAAGGCCAGGGGATGAGTGGAAAACTGCTTTTAAGATCAAAGATGGTCTTTATGAATGGATGGTTATGCCCTTCGGGTTAACCAATGCACCCAGTACTTTTATGCGGGTCATGACACAATTACTGCAGCCTTATATTGGAAAGTTTGTCGTCGTTTACTTCGATGATATACTAATCTATAGCAGGACAAAAGCAGAACATCTTCACCATCTGGACACAAATTGCCAACTCCTTCGCCGGGAGTGTTTTTATATTAATCTCAAGAAGTGCACTTTTATGAGTGAATCTGTTGTCTTCTTGGGTTATGTTGTGACGGCACAAGGAATTAAAATGGATCCTGAGAAGGTCAAAGCAATTCTGGATTGGCCAATTCCTACTACACTCACTGAAGTTCGAAGCTTTCATGGTCTTGCAAATTTTTATAAGAGGTTCATTCGAAACTTCAGCAGTATTATGGCTCCTGTCACAGAGTGTATGAAAAAAGGTGAATTTAAGTGGACTAGTTCTGCTACTAGAGCATTTCAAGAAATCAAGCGTACAATCACAAAAGCACCAGTTTTACAAATTCCAAATTTTGACAAAGTCTTCGAAATTTCTTGTGATACTTCGAATGTCGGAATTGGGGGTGTTCTAAGTCAGGAGAGACACCCGATTGCATTTTTCAGCGAAAAACTTTCTGATGCCAAGAAAAAGTACTCCTCTTATGATTTGGAATTCTATGCCTTGGTACAATCACTTCGTCATTGGAGACATTACTTGATTGGCAACGAGTTTGTTCTTTATTCAGATAATGATGCTTTGCGACATCTACATTCACAGCAGAAGATCAGTGCCAACCGTGCTAAGTGGAGCGCATATATACAAGAATTCAGTTTCAGCATTCGTCATACGGCAGGAAAAGATAATTTGATAGCTGATGCACTTAGTCGACGAAAGCATTTGTTGACAACCATGACTGTTAGTGTACCAGGTTTTGATCAACTCAAGCTAGCTTATGCAGATGATCCAGATTTTGGTTCTATCTATGCCGACATCAGCAATGGTGATCTTGGTAAGCATCCCCATTATAGCATTCATGATGATTTTTTGTTTAAAGGTACACAACTCTGCCTCCCTGCCACATCCATTCGTGAATATGTTGTCCAAGAGTTGCATTCGGGAGGATGTAGTGGCCATTTGGGACGCGATAAAATTCTTGCTCTTGTCAGCAATAGATATTATTTGCCCTGAATGAAGACTACCATTATTCGCGTTTGCGAACGTTGTCGGACATGTCAGCTAGCCAAAGGTAATAAGAAGAACACTGGACTTTATCAGCCTTTACCGGTTCCTCATACTCCTTGGGAAGACATAAGCATGGATTTTGTGCTAGGTTTGCCAATGACACAATGAAAAGTTGATTCTGTTTTTGTGGTTGTTGAGCGCTTTTCAAAGATTGCACATTTTATTCCATATACTTCTACCAGTGATGCCTACAAGGTTGCCAAGCTCTTTTTCAAAGAAGTTGTGCGTCTACATGGCCTTCCAAAGACTATTGTTTCGGATCGAGACACCAAATTCATGAGTTATTTTTGGAAGACTTTATGGATGCTGTCCAATACTAAGCTCAAATTCTCTACTGCTTACCATCCTCAAACTGATGGCGAAACGGAAGTGGTAAACCAAAGTCTTGGACAGTTATTGCGATGCCTTGTTCGTGATCACATCACATCTTGGGATCAAGCATTGCCTATGGCTGAATTTGCATACAATAATTCGGTCAATCGGTCTACTGGTACTTCTCCATTTGAAGCTGTTACAGGAGTTCGACCACGACTACCGGTTGATCTTGTCCCTTTGCCGGTAGATGCCAGAGTAAGTGCTAATGCTGAAAACTTCTTTCACCATATGCAACAAGTACATGATGAGGTCCGCCGCCATATATTTGCTAGTAATGCCACTTATAAACAGCAAGCAGACACGCATCGTTGGTTTATTGAATTTGCTGAAGGAGATATGGTCATGGTCCGGATCCGTCCCGAACGTATGCCTCCAGGAGCTTATAAAAAGTTGCATCCACGGAATGCTGGTCCATACAAGATTCTCAAAAAGATTGGTTCCAATGCTTATGTGCTTGATCTCCCATCTGATTTCGGTGTCCATGCTACTTTCAACGTAGAGGATCTTACACTCTACCGTGGTCATGACAATGATGGTGAAACTGAAGAGCAGACTATTGCTCTCCCTTCGAATCCTCCATCTGTTGATGAGATTGTTGATGTTCTTGATGATCAGATTTTTTCCACTCATCAAGGAGGTTTTCAAAAGTTCTATGTCCGCTGGAAGAATCGTCCTCTCTCTGATGCTACATGGATCACTGCAACAGATTTTCAACGCTTGAATCCAGATCTTTATGAGCGATATTAAGCAATTAACTCGCCGGAGTCGAGTTCTTTCAAGCCGGGGAGAGTTGATGCAGCCCGACAGAAGACTAGGGCCCGCAAGCCCTCCTGATGGACCCACTTGATGGGATCCACATGATCTCTAAATTGGTAGAGATCCCTATCCTAACTAAATTAGTAATATTAAGTAGTTGCTAATAGGATTAGCTTTCTAAAATTCTATTTTGAGTAGGATTAGTATTTTATTATGTTCTGATTAATTTAGAAGTAGTATCTTCTATATATATAGAAGAACCCTCATCTTGTTATTAGACATGCATTATTCAAACAAATTAATCAACGTGAGTTTTTCCTCTTTGAGTGTTATGGCTGGTTTTGTGCCCTAGGGCTGGAATCCTTTGGATTCGATCAATCTCATCACTGAGATTGGTCTGCACTTCTCGATCGAGGTTGTCTGACTGCGCCAATGAGGTTCGAGCCAAGGAAGACTGCATATCCAGATGTAGATCGCCAATCATCAGGATCACCTGCCTAGTCTGCATCTGAGTAGGTAGTAAAATTAAGCGGGCCTTTACGAAAGTGCAGACCATGAGTGATAGTTCCTTTTAGAAATCAAAGGATACGTTTAACTACAGTCCAGTGGTGGGTTTGTGGGTCATGCATGAACTGGCAAACTTGATTGACCGCAAAAGCTATGTCAGGTCTGGTTAATGTGATATATTGAAGAGCCCCAACAACACTTCTATATTCTTGAGGATTTGTGATTGGATCACCATCTATTTTGGAAAGTTTGCAGCCAAATTGAACAGGGGACTTGATGGGTTTGGCATCATGCATCTGTGTTTTGTGTAAAAGATCAAAAACATATTTTGTCTGGGTCAAATACAAATCATTGTCAATGAGCCGGCCTCAATCCTAGAAAATAATGAAGTGGGCCCAAGTCTTTCATAGCAAATAGGCGGCCTAGGTCCTGCATTAATTTAGGGAAAGCGAGATGGTGATTGCTTGTGATAATAATATCATCCATGTAGATGAGTAAAATGGTGAATTCTTTACCAAAATGTCTCACAGAGAGACGTGTCTGCATTAGAACCAACAAACCCAAGACTCTGAAGGTAGTTAGTGAGACGGAGATACCAGGCCCGTGGAGCCTGCTTCAGGCCATAAATGGCTTTATGTAATTTGCACACATGGGTTGGTTTACTTGGATCCACAAAACCTTGTGGTTGAGTCATATAGACTTCTTCTGTCGAGACCCCATGAAGGAAAGCATTATGTACGTCAAGTTGACGAATTGGCCACACGAGTTGGACAGCAAGAGATAAAACCAAGTGTACCATAGTGTGTTTGACCACCGGACTAAACGTATCCCCGTAGTCAATACCTGGTTGTTGATGAAAACCTTTGGCAACTAAGCGTGCTTTGTATCTTTCAATGGACCCATCAGATTTTTGTTTTAATTTGTACACCCATTTACACCCTACAATGTTCATCCTTGGTTTGACAGGTACTAACGTCCATGTACCTTGCCGCTGCAATGCATCAAGCTCAAGAGCCATTGCTGCCCTCCATTCTTCACATTTAATGGCCTGAGTATAACAAGTGGGCTCACTAGGAGCTAGCTTAGCCTGTAAAGCAGTAGGCAATGGATACCGAGTTACCATTAGAGTCTTGGGTTTATAGATGTCGTCCATTGAGCGAGTCCGCATAGAATGTTTTCTTTTGTGTGCAGTTGCCTCATTTTCGATTTCCATGAAATTTGACCCACAAGATAGCTGTTGTGTTTGAGGGGCATAAGCATCTTGATATGGAATTGAGACAAGTGGCTCATCAAGGCGAACGGCGTGGATGGTGGAGTCACTTCGGGCACTTGTAGAAAGCCATCGTTCCAACATGGTTGATGGCGATGGTGACTCATAGACATGAGCAGGTTCTGTAGGTGCCACAAATGGCTGTTGTGGTAGCGTGGGCAATTGTGTAGTTGGTGAAGATGCAACATGTAGCACAGGTGTATTCCTTGGCATGGCTGGACTTGCAGCAGGGGCTGGTATGACGATAGTGTTAGGTTCACAGGACCTGACATGTGTAGAGGCCATACTTGGCACCGTAGCATAGCCACTGCCACTGGGGCTGGGTGGCGTTGTGACACTAGTGCTGATGGGATTATTTAAATCTATTCGTGACCGGGTAGCAGTAGGTATCCCATAGTGACCCAAGACCACTTGATGCAGACACGAGTGCTACTGAAGGCAGACGGAAATGCAGATAAGCTATTTGGAAGGTCCAAAGAGAGATGCAATGGGTACAGACCATTACTGATACGGCCTTAGTAAAGGATCTTCCCCGATGTGTTTTCCTTGACATAAAAACCAAAGGAAGTGAATACAAAGGAACAATCATTGCCTTTAGTGAATTGCGAAACAGACAAAAGATTATGTGAAATAGAGGGGACATGAAGAATATTCTGAAGAGAAACATTATGACCATTAGATGAACTAGTAGTGGAACTAATGTTAGAGATAGATAGCCCCTTACCGTTGCCCACAACAAGATTGTCCGTACCAACATAATCTGTATGAACTGCTAAATTGCCCAAATCTAATGTTACATGGTTTGTAGCACCTATGTCTGTGAACCAGGTGGTGTCACCCTGCTTTGCGGCTACCATAGCTTGAAGCTTCTCAGGAGGCTGACGTCCTTGAAAAGAGAGATCTAACTGGTGGAAGCAATCAAGGGCCGAGTGTCCCACTCGATTACAGATTTGACATGAAGCAGAAGATGTAGATTTGTTGCTTTGAGTGTGAGTAGAGTGATTGAATGAACCACCCCGAGCATAGTGACGGCCACGACCACGACCACGAGAAGTAAATCGTCCACGAGAGCCCGAGCAACCTTGTGTAGTAGTGGATGTTAACAATGCAGCAGCTGGTTGCTCAATAGTAGGAGAGGAATTATGTAACTCCAACCTCAATTCAAAAGTTAGTAATTGGCCAAATAATTCCTCAAAAGTAATCGGTGTATCATGATTTGCAATTGAAGTATGAACGGAGTCATTTTCGGGGCCCAACCCATTAAGAATTTGATTACAGAGATCATATTCTGTAACCGGTTGGGCAATGGCCTCAAGAGTATCTGTTATGCTCTTCATTTTATCCAAGTAATCAGTCACGGACATAGCTCCCTTTTTGAGATTCTGAAACTGTTGCTTCAATTGCAACACACATGCACGTGACTGAATCAAATGCAATTTCTCCAGTCGTTGCCACACCTCACGAGCGGACTGAAGACCAACTACCCTCTGAAGAACATGGGTCATGAGAGTTGCATTGATCCACAACAAAACAAGTGAATCTTGCTCAACCCAAAGTTCAAATGCTGGGTTTATTGTTGTGGTTATCTTATTATCCTTATCACGCAGAAACTGTTCTGGGCATTCAGCTAAACCATCAACATACTTTAATAATTTTTTTGTGCGAAGAATATGGATAAATTGACGTTTCCAAAGTAAGTAGTTATCACGATCCAATTTGATAGAAATCAAACTAGCAATGTTTGAAATGGAGATTATTCCCGATGAGAGATGAGATGTAGAACCCATACCAGCCATGGTTGATAAAAGAGGCAAAACCAGATGCAAAGTGCAAAGATCTGACGGAGAGCCAACCACCAGATTCCAATCTCTGAGATTGGAACTAGCAAAGACGCTGCACTGCCAAGGTATAGATGGAATAATTCGCGTCAAGAAAAAAACACCCAGGAATGCTCTGATACCATGAAACCACTTTAGTATTCAATGCACAGTTTAAGCATTTGTATTACCATTCAATATATAGAGTACAAAAGATGCTGATAGTTACAAACATATCTCTGGCAGATTTAAAATATGAATTTAAACTATCCTTAGCCAATGTGATTCAGTTGATCAGCTGATCTTATCCTTGTGCCTGAGTGGGCTGATCTTATCCTTGTGGTTGAATGGGACCAAGAGAACGAGTGGGACCAGGTCTGCCAACAATTGGTTCATAATTCCCATTATTTTGGATATCAAAGCAGTCGCTTCTTCTTTTTGCATTGTAAGGCTTTGATTGTATTCCCAGATCCTTCAATGGCACATGCTTGCTAAGTTTCGTTCTCTCTCCAAACGGGTTAGCTTGGAAAGGGCTTCCGTTATGCCTTTGGCATCCTCCGTTGTTCTGGTTACTTTGATTTAATAAAATTCTTTTCTACAAAAAAAAAAAGTAATTAAAAAAAATCAGGTTCTTACCCAAAAAAAAATAATAATAATAATAAAAAATCAGGTTTGCTAAGTGGGCAAAACTAGCTCTTCCTATCATTTTATTGATTTTGGAGTAAAGGATACTAAATAAAACTTGCTTTCTATACTTCTTTTCCCTTTGTACTTAGATTTTTTTTGTAAATCTTTTTAAGAGTTACTAGCATGAAGCCCACGTGCGATGCACAAGTTGAGTCTCTTGCGACCTGAATAATATATTAAAATCAATATCCCTTTCATGAAAATCCATTTATAACAAAATTATTAAAAAATTCAAATCAACCAAAAATATCTGAAAATCAAATGTTTCTTCCCTTAATCCACGTTAGCATACACATTTCATCTTAAAAATAAAGGATTCCTTTGCATTTCTACTCATTTTGAATATAATATAATTTTTTTGAAAATAACCTTAACTTATAGAGTTGGAAGACATCCCTTTGAATTGGGTCACATCCACACAAATGGGCCCAAGAAAAATATTATATTAAAAACGCACATATGTAATATTTTTAAAAAGAGATCGACATTTACAAATGGGCTCCAAGAAGGGGCACATTTTATTGAAAAAGGCACATGTGTTTTTAGAAAAACACATTCACAAATGGGCCCCAAAAAGCTGACATGGCTTCTCCAAAGGCCAGGCCAGAATTGAGTTTTTTTCTTTTTTTTCCAATCGCTATACAGCTTTTAAGAGAAAGAATTTCTCCTCCCATGGGATTGTTTGGGTAGTTCGCTTGTAAAGTGAATTTAAGTGAAGGTTTTTAAGAGACAAGAAAAGAAGAGGGGTCTTGTGAAAATGTATAAAATTTTAAAATTCATTTTCTTGACTTATTATCATTTTGTGGCATATGAAGGAGCTTTTTTTACTTTTTAAAAATGGGGTCATTTCAGATTTTTAGTAGCCTACGTGATTTAGTGGGCTCTAAAGTCATGTTTTCATGCTATCGTGAGTGAGATAGACTTAGAAGATCCGAACTCTATAGTAAAGACATAACTTGGGGGTCATTTTAGATTTTTTAGTATCCTATCAGATCAACCAAGTCACCTCCTATGTTGATTCTACATTTAAATGTTTACTGCTATCTTTTTTTTCTTTCTCTTTTCGCTAGAGATCAAGGACTTAGAACTTATGCATTCTTGGCCCTAAAAGAGATTGTTGCATCCCTAAACAACCAACTACATACCATGATTCAAACTCTATTTGCTGCAAATAAGAAATTGCCACACAGGGACTTGAACTCAAGAACTCCCACTCAAACGCCCAGTTCCATTTATAGCTTGGGGTTTCAAGCTCTTATTGCTGCTACATACTCTTCACTGCAATTGGATTGGAGAAGATACGAAACAAAGGCAGGAACCCCGATTTGCATGCAGACCAATTTCAGGTAACTAGAGGCTCTTTGGCATTCTTTTGTGGTGAGAAAATATATATTTTGAAAATTGAGCATGCAATTTTTTTTTATAATAACGTATTAGATTTATTTCCACGTCATTTTCTTCATATAAATACCTCGTTTTTGGAAATAGAATGATGAGGGAGAGAGAGGCATCTCCATTCTTTGCATTCCTAAATTCTCATTCTAGGGAGTTGAGAGTTTTGCAAGACCTACTAGAATGAATGCTAGTCTAATGTCAAATCAATGCAGTGGATCTAATCAATTAAACAATAAGGAATTAGAAAATAAATCTACCAATCACACACCGCAAGAAGGCATGCACAAATTTAATGTGGAAACCCTTTCAAGGGAGAAAAATCACGATTCAGAAATCAAAAACTCACGAACAGTTACAAGATATACTCACAGCTCATTTACCTCAGTCAGTACCTCGATATAAGGACTGTAGTTGTTCTTGCACAACTTCTATTGCCACGACTTCCACCGTGCACTGTTCTCTTTACTTGATCTCCTCACATTTTGTCAATCGAGATGATCAATCTTCTACAAGAGAGTAGAAGCAACAAAACCTTCTAGAGCAGCCCTTCATAATAATCTCTCAATGACTTTAAAGAATAATTCTCTCTAAGATATCTCTTACTCAGATTAATGAGAGAGGTGGTGTATCTATTTGGGTTGAGAGAATCACCCCATTTTATAGCCCAAAATACGTACATAAGACTCCTAGTGATAATTCATTAAAAATTACAAGCATTCTAGAACTCTCCCATAAAGTCCAGATCGGACTGGGTGCAGTCCGCCTCGCTTGCTGTAGCGAGCAGAGTCCTCGCTGTAGTGAGACCCTCTTCTGGATTTTGGCCTGACAAGCATTAAATGCTGTCACTTGCTTTCGGCCTTAATGGAGTATTATCGAGAAACTGCAACAATATGTATTCCCATCTTGTGAGAATGAAGAAACATTTCCCCTAAGTTTATAAAGATCCAAGAAGATCCTTTAGACGTAAATAAAGTTACTTGCACTCACTTTACAAAGATCCAGATGGGTGCTCAGGTTTACAACATCAATGAAATTATTACAACATTGAATGACAATTAACGACCTATTTGGATGTATGGAGAATTGAAGTATGGTGAGGTGAAGTATCAAATCAAGAGAGAATAAAATATAAGGTGTTATGATGGGGTTTTTTTTTTTTTAGTTGTTTAATATGGAATCTTTTTAACTTTTTTATAGAAAAGTGAAGTTTTTTGTCTTTTAGTGGAGGAATGAGGTAGCTTTTTTTACTTTTTTCGAAAAAATTTGGAGAAAATTTTAAAATTGTGTACTTTTGATATAACCCCTTATCATTTCTTGTTTACATTCACTTCACTTCACTTTCACTAGTTAAGTGTCAAACATGCTGTAAAGGGTCTACTACCGTTATCCAGTTGTGCTACTAAATCGCATTAAAAATTTCCAAAAGTTAACAGAGTCAAATCACATTTCACTGACCTCTCAGTTACAGAGCAAGAAAGGCTATGCATAAAATCATCTCAATGTAATTTGTCGGCTCTATTTTAAATATTTATAGTCTTGAATAAGGAAGCAACAAAACCATTACTAGGTGAAAATGCATGACAAGACCTTAACTGAATTTTGGAAAGAACACCAGAAGTAGAGACCATTGTGACTTCTTTTATTTCTTTTTTAATTAAAGATGCCCCACGATCATATGACAAAGGCGGATTAGAAATAAGATGATTAAAGATTCTATAGATGTCCTCATCTCATCTTAACAACATTCCCTTGACCTCCATCTTTTGTAGTTGTGAGACCTATCATGATTTAACCATGCACTAGCCGGGGCATTGACCTGAATTTGGCCTCTTAAATCAACCCAAATGCATATATAAAACACAAACTTTTATTAATAAGCAAGCAAGCATTACACAATAGCCACTTGGGATCCACAAAAAATATAGAAACGATGCAAATAATAAACACTTGAAATATGGATATCTGGGACAGAAGTAAAAGCATTGATGGTAGTAGCTTCAACATTGTCATTCGACGAGGAATATATTTCTCATTTCTAAGTTCAGGTACGACCACAATATCCTTGAAATCCCGGACAACTATGACTTAGTTGATAGTAGACGAAGCTTAAACATTACGTAGACACGCATGAGACATGGATAACTGGGACATAAGTAAAATCACTGATGGTAGTAGCTTCAACATTCTCATTTAGAGTTCCCATATGGGCGTATCACCGTCACATCATTGAGTTTCATAATTGTACATCTATCACCGGCGGGGAGGGATCCTAAGCCGGCTACCCGCGGCTCCGCCCGGCCTCCCTCCCCCTCCTCTCTCTCCAGCCTGGCCTGCCCCCGTTCTCCTCGCCGGCGGCTGAAGAATAGGAATGGAGGGAGGAAGGAAGTGGGAAGAATAATGAGTGAGGTCGCCAGCGGCTGAAGAATAGGAATGGAGGGAGGAAGGGAAGTGGGAAGAATAATGAGTGAGGTCGCCGGCGGCTGAAGAATAGGAATGGAGGGAGGAAGGTAAGTGGGAAGAAGAATAGATACCGTTGTTGGCGGCTAAAGAATGGGAAGGGAGGCAGGGAAAGGAAGAGGCGCGAGGGAGGTGGGGAGAAGAAGAGGAGCCGGGGAGGGAGTGGAGCCGGTCAGCAAGCTGGAGTAGCTGCTGTGGGCTTATGGCTCGCCCTCCCGCTGGAGACTGAGTGGGGTGGCGTGGGGTGGAGGTGGAGGGAGAGGATGAGGATGGAGGGGGACGACGTAATAAAATTAAAAATTTCTGGTTTATCAATTTGACGTTACCGCCCGCACCGCCCGCATTGATATCCCCTTGGGCCTGGGGTTTGTGCCCTCCGGCACCATGCTGGGCATTGCCCTACAACACCAGCAATAAAATGGTTAGTTAGTTGCAATATGAATCTATAAATACGTGACACCCAATTGATAGGAAATATTTTGCTTTGCCCCATATAAAAAGGGAACTTCAAGGCATGTAAATGGGGTCCATCTGTCATTAGTCAGCTAAATCTATTAATCAGCTTCGCCTTGGAGGCAAAACTTGATCCATGCATCATTTTTATGGCTTTTGGACTAAAACATAGTGAATGAAATCTATTTTTCATGGTTCTTATTTTTTTGTTTTTTTATTACGGTACATTGAGAGACCTGAAAATTGTGGACATGCTTTTGGAATCCAAAACCATTAAAACCATTAGTGCGTAAGGGATGTTTTGGATTTCTTTTACGTCCAAACACCCCCAACCTAATTGCACTATCATTGACTATGGACTTGGGAGAGAAAAGGAGAGAAGGATACCTGGTTACTCATAATTTATAAGTGGTCTTGGAGAAGTAAGAAGCTGGCTTATAGATCATTAAGGCATCTCATCCAATTTATATAGGAAAATGCTAGGGAGACAATGGGAATTATAAACCTTGAGAAACTCCCTCGCAATGTGCTCAATTTGTTTTACAATTTCATTAGTCACCCAGCATTTTTTATTTCTAAAGACAAACAATGATCTGTCAATAACAATTAAAATTGAAATTCGAGTGGACTTCATAACTGCCCCATCAATTCATTGGCCCGACTTCTTACTTTACGGTTACCAAAAAGACTCAGAATAAAGTCAAGAAAAAATAATCATAAGTAAATGTCTGAAGGTAAGGCTTTAGGACTTTGGCACAATTGAAAAAAAAAAAAAAAAAATCTCTGTGAATCAATGGAAGTTGGTGATAACCTCTATTAAATCCGTAAAGGTCCCCAATTGAAGTAACCCTCACAAAATAGATTACCAAATTGAGGTTACCTTCATCACATAATTTAGTGCACCCAATTTTCATCTCAACTCACCGCACGAAAAAGCAAATTTTTTTTTCTAAACTACCCCTCCCCCTTCTTCCCTCTCCCTCCACCCTCTTCCCTCATCCTCTCCAACCCTTCACCCCACCGTACCCTGCCAGTCTTTGGCGGGGACGGATCCCCTGCCGGTCGGCAAGCTGGTGCTACGGCCGCGGGCCGACAAATTGGTACCGTGGCCACGGGCCAGTGAGCTTGAACAGCAGTTGCGGGCCGACAAGCTGGACCTACGGCTGTTGGCCGACAAGCGGGTGCCGCGGCCGCGGGCCGGCAAGCTTTATTGAAGAAAGGGCGAGTTTTATTGTACGAATAAACATATTTACAACATTCCATACTTGCGTTCCTAAATTGACGTTACGACCGGCATTGCTATTCCGTTGGACCTGGCGGTTGTTCCCTCCCGCACGATGCTGGATATTGCGCTGCAGCATCAGCCATAAAAACCATTAAAACCATTAGTTCGTAGGGGATGTTTTGGATTTCTTTCACGTCCAAACACCCCCACCTAATTGCACTATCATTGAATATGGACTTGGGAGAGAAAAGGAAAGAAGGACATACCTTGGAATCCATATTTTACAGGTGTTCTTGAAGTTGCAATTGAGAAGTAAGAAGCTGGCTTATAGATCATTAAGGCCTCTCATCCAATTTATATAGAAAAATGCTAAAGAGAGAATGGGAATTATAAACCTTGAGAAACTTCCTCGCAATGTGCTCAATTTGTTTTACAATTTCATTAGTCTCCCAGCATTTCTCATTTCTAAAGACAAACAATGATCTGTCAATAACATTTAAAATTGAAATTCGAATGGACTTCATAACTGCCCCATCAATTCATTGGCCCGACTTCTTACTTTACAGTTACCAAAAAGACTCAGAATAGAGTCAAGAAAAAATAATCATAAATAAATGTCTGAAGGTAAAGCTTTAGGACTTTGGCACAATTGAAAAAAAAAAAAAAAAAAAAATCTCTGTGAATCAATGGAAGTTGGTGATAACCAGCCTATGGACAGGAGTGTGGTCCACATTTCTGTTCAACCCGCACCAGTATATAGCCTAAATGGTAACCCTAGCCCCGGATGATAAGCATCGTATGTGTGGCCCACTCGAACAAATCAACGATTGGTCAGCGAACAAAATTTTTTACTAAGCTACGTGCCGATGTCTGATGGGTTTTCAATTTTCCTCCGTTTCTGTTTTACTTGCCGGGCGGTCTCTTGTGATAGATTTTTAAAATAAAGCCCATTTTAAGGTCTTATGGCGGAAAAACGAAGACTAAGCGAGAGCCACGTTGGCCCACTTAGGGGCGGATTTAGGAAATTTAACTTTGGATTTTCTTTGTAAAAAAAAATTATTGAGGGACGGGGCAAATGTCTCTCTCTCTCTCTCTCTCTATATATATATATATATATATCATCTCAATCGTAAACTGTCTCAAATCATCGTTCTCAACTAGCGATAGATCATAGTAAAAAGCCTTCCCTGGTGACAGCTCAAAAGATGTTCATCAATTTTTGTAGTGGCTTATCTTGCTGCTCTTCAGGTAAGCTTACTCACTCTCATCCAATTCTGAGGGCCTTGGGCTGTGTTGAGGCCCCCTCTTAGCTGGTTTGGCCTGCTTTGGTCCTCTGCCTGGGTTAATTGCTGCGGCTAGAGTGATGGGATGAAGTGTTTGTGGTTTCCAGTGCTCTGTTGTGGAGAGCAAGGCGGTTTTGATCTTGGTATGCTCTGTTGTGGAGTTCTTCCCTTTCAGAGTTCAGCAGAATTTTGTGTTTGCTCTGGGCAGTGGAGTGTGGAGAGGTGGTTAGAGGTGGTTTGGTGCTGTTTTGAGTGGAGCTTTGCAGTGTGCTGTGCCTCTCCATCTAAGGTTCAGCTGTTCAGTTGGAAAGTGCTTTGCTGGGGTGGTTTTCTCTCTTTGCTGTGTAAAGCTAGTGGTTTTCTCTCTCTGCTGCCCCTTGTCAAAGGGTGTAGGTGTCAATGGTAGAAAATCTGCTGCGACAATCATCTTCTATGATATCTTCAGTGGAATATTTTCATCATCCTTAGGGAAGTCTCCTCCTTCTCTTTTTCTCTTGAGGTCCTTTGGGTGGGGTGATTAGCTTCATCCCCCTTCTTGGCTGCTTGAGGTCCTTCTTAGCTGCTTCCCTCTTCCTTTGGGTTGGCTCCTTAGAAGTTCTTTTCTTGGAAGTCAGGGAGGCCCTGGGGAAGATCTGTCTGTTGGTGGTGTTGTTGGTGGGTGTTTGGTTCTCGGCAGTTGGGCTCTGTTTGGGCAGTTGTCAGTTGGGCCCTGTTTTGGGGGTTGGGCCTTCTCTTTGCTTCTCTGCTGCTGGTCGGTTCTGTGCTCGACAGTTGTTCTTGTGTAGTGCCTTGTTTTGTAGGGGAGCTTTCTCTGTTCTGTAGCTGGTTGGTTCTGTGTTCAGCGAGAGTTGTGGCTCGTTGGCTTTTGCTCTGGCTTGTGTTTGGTTTTGCTTTGCTGAGCTGTGCTTCGTATTGTGGTGGTGCCCTCTTTCTGTTGCTGGCTTGCGTAGTGTTTTGCTGTTCTAGAGCTTCGCGGGGTTGTGGAGATTTCTTCTTTCTCCTTGTTGGTTAGCTTTTAGTTTCTGTTGCTTTTAGCTCCTTTTTCTGTTGTTTTGTGTCCTTCTTGTTTCCGGGTTGGCCTTTCTGGTTGTTTTCATTTGGTTGTATTTTTTCTTCTCCTTGTCCTGGGGGCTTTGCCCTTCTTCTTTCTCTTAATTCAAATTTACCAATTAGCAAAAAAAAACTAGCGATAGATCCAATCAAAACTGGATTTCCAGTTCCATCAGGCTAGAAACAGAGAATAATTACAACGATGTACTGTTTCAACTTAAGATAATCATATATATATATATATATATATTTGTATTATTTTTCAAACTCTGACAGCCTTTGTCAACCACTGTTTTTTACCTTTAGGGCCCATTTGGATATCTATATAATATAGTATTTACAGATTCAAATAATAACAAAAAGAAATAGTTCATAATATAATAGCATAATATTATAGTATTGCAGTGCTATTGTTGTTTGGTGGTTTCTTAACAGTTCAACAAATTCTGAATGGGGTTGTTTGGCTATTGGTGCAGTCTATACTATATTTTGAAATCAATATGTGCCACAATTTTGTATCGAACAAACATTGATATATTACTTTATAAATTTAATAAACCTTTGAAAAATAAAAAATAAAAAGCAATTTTCTTCTTAAATAATATTATTATTAATAAAATAATTAATAGTAATAATAGTCATTTATGGAATTTCCAGTTTTATTTGTTTAATATATTCTATTTTCCAGAGAAAGAATTTATTAGAAAAATTGGAAAGAAACCCAAAGAAATAACATAAAACCGGAAATACCTATGGTGAGGGATATATGCACTTGAATATCCCCCAACATAGAAATACCTAACTTAATCGGAAACAAAATCACTAAAACTTGTTAGTTTGCATGGAATTGGATTCCTAAAAATTCTAAGAAATCCAAGAAATAGGTAAATCAAAGTTAGGGTTCATCTCCAACTCCACCTCATATCTTTCACCCCTTACCACTGACCATCTTTTTGTTGGAACCCATTTTACCCTGAATTTCTTAGAATTCAATTCTACTCAATGCAAAAAAAACACACATAAATAAAAATATCAGAATAAAAGTATGTGAAGAGACAGTAGATTATGACAGTGAAGATGAGCATGACGATGGTTTCATTGATTGATTTTGACGACTTCCCAAAGTTACCTTCTTCACCATGGCTTGAGTGCTCACAGTGAATTACAATAGACTAGTTGGGAGATAATGAAAAACTTGCAAACAAGCCAAGCAATCAAGAAGATGTAGACAGAAAGTGAAAAAATGTCAGCAAAATAGAAAGATGAGATATAGGAGAAAGGGGATGGACCAGATGTTTGGAATGGATCATGGATATGGCATCTCATAGAAAGCAACAAAGGTTTGGTTTTAGATTTTTGGAAATGAGAAAGCAAGAGGTAATAGAAGATAGAGGGCGAGGGAGACAGGGAGGTGGAGACGGGAATAGGGTGAGAGGAGAAGAAGGAAAAGAAAGAGAAGATGAAGAGAATAGGCATGGAGAGGGCATCCTCAGAAAGAGTGTTACTTTACTTGCAAAGGAATGGGTATCCCGTGGAGAGGAGGATGAAAAGCTGAGGAGATGAGAGGAACTGAATATTCATTCCATAAGTGAGAAACCGTGAAATGAAAGAAGATCTTCTTATAGATTTCTTTCTACACGATTATGCTATAGGAAGAAATCTTTCACTATTTTGGTAGAAAAGAATATATGATTTCATTTTATATAGTTATCCAAACAGCCACAATTGAGAAGGCAAGAATATCTTCTTCAAAATATAAAAATCTTGCACTTAATTGTGCATCCAAACAGGCACACCTACGCAGAAAAGTTGTAATGGGTAGACAACTGGAATATATTAACGAGTATAGGCCCTTTTCTTTTCTTTTTCTTTTGTTTCAAATCAAGGTTTTGGCTGGTTTTAGGTATATTCTCAATCCCATATATCAAGATTTCTCGTTTCTAATGGTAACAATTCTTCACCTTGTATAAGCCCATCCAAGAATCAAGTATTTCATAGAAACAAAGAGATGTTTAGTTTGGAAATCTCATGACATGCATAGCCATGAGCCACTTAAACACATACTTAATTATCATGCAGGAATTCATTCTTACTTTTAGACCAGCAAAGACTCTGTACAACGCATGGGCTAAAATAATAAATGCAATATGAAAGAAAAGGTAAAACAATCATAACTGAATGGGCGGTCAAGTATATGTTAAATGCAAACATAATAGATAAATAGCAGTCAAAAGCTGCTTGAGAATTTCTCTTTTTTCTTTCTAGAGGATTTTAATCGGGAGATCCCCATAGACTTAATTTGTGAAGACCAAAAAAGGCAAGACACAAGTTAGACTCGGCTAGATCAAACTTTGAGAAACCTTTTCGCCAACTGAAATATGCTTATTCTAGAGATGGAAAGTGGTCCAGTTAGGACTAGATCAATGAGCAAAGTTAATCCACACTCAGCCTAAATTGAGGTAAGCATGCCTGTACTAGGTCAATTTTTTCATGTTGAGTCCATCATGTACTTGGTTTGAGAGAGCCCATTCTACCCCTACCTATTCCATAATGAAACACACTTTTCATCTATAAGGATCCAATCCCAAAAATCTAGATGATATTGATTTTTGACTATAGGATCTAATCACGAGTGGACACCACCTTATTTGTTCACTTCTCATTCACTAATTGCTTCATATTTCGTGAACTTACTTTACCAATGAAGTAAAGTGAATGGTTAATTCAAGAGATAATAAGACGAGAGGTGTCAAATAAAAAATACTAAATTCCGAAAAACATGTCTTCCTTTTTAACAAAAAAATATTAAAAATGTACTTTCTCATGCCACTGAATGACACGTAAAACTTGGGCCGTTCATGGACTAGACCAGGCTAGGCTGGGGAACGTCCAAAACGACCAAACTTCTAAACTAGAAGCCTAAGCCTAGCTCAAGCTTGAGTCAAGCCTGGAGTTGCTAGCCTGAGCATAGCCTGCATGGAAATGATGAAGCTCAAGCCCTACCCATGTTACACTTATAGAACAAAAAAATTGAGTTTCTTACAATGTCCTAGGCCAACTCAACTGGTCTGGTCATATCACCTTTTATGAGAGGTCATGGGTTTGAGTATTCTTATTACTACTCCCTCTCTTACAATTATATATGTATATTTGGGCTGGGCAGGGATTTCGAATCTCAACTACTTATTCCAACCCAACGCGGACCGGCTTGATCCACGAGCACCCTTACATAAAACACTACTTTATAAAGAAGCTACTCTCACCTTTTGATTTGAACTTTTAGTTTTGTTCTCTCTTGCATTAACCATTCAAATCCATTGGGAACTTAGGGATGACCTAGTGCTAAAGGCTCGCACTCCCCACCCTCTAGGGATCAATCCCTGTGGGTGGCTTTAGTCCTCTCCAACTTAGCTATTGAGCCAAGCCAAAAAACAAAAAAACACCATTCACTTCACTTGACCAGTAAAGTAAATATACGAAACAAGTGATTTAACACGTAGTTGTTGTGACTTGATATTATTACTTTTAAATGTTAATCATATACATGCCCATCCATCATTGTGTGGACTAAAGCCCCAACCCGTGACCCGACCAAGATGTAAAAAAAAAAAAAAAAGGAAAAAAAGGATGGACTTGTAAGTTTATCACCTTATGTGAGAGTGGGATAGCTGCAAATGCAAAGAAAACTTGCAAATGCAACTATACTACTGCAAATGCAGCTTTTCATCTATTTAGATGGGAGGAAAATTTGCAAATGCGACATTACAGGTTACACAAGCAACGGTAAAGTTGCATGAGTGCATAAATGCCCATATTTGTTTGGACAAAAATTGTAAGTGTTAGGGGATTTGTGGCGTTGTTGTCAAATCATGTCCTTGAGCATTTGGATTTCTAGGTGTATTGCTGGAATCCAAGTACCAAGGCAGTCTCTATTCCTTTTCGAGAGACTACGCCCTAGAGGTGGGAACAATACAGCCCACTTTTAGGCCGGCCCAGCCATGCCTGTTCCGTGTCGTGCATTGTCCAACACAGCTGTCGGCCCAGCACGAATCACAAGCATAGCTTAGGTCGTATCGTGCTGAGCCGTGCAGCTCACAGGCCGGCCCACTTGCCCATCCTGATTTTTTATGTATTAATTTAATTTTTTTTTTATATGATTTAAAAGAGACTTTATGGACTTTTTGGATTTTCAGTTCGAAATAAAGTCGAGATTACTATAATAAATATACAAACATCGATTGTAATTCAAAAATGAAAAGTAGAAATTTAATTATTTGAAGTTTATATTCATTTATATAAAAAATAGTAATTATTTTATATAAATGTCGGACCGGGCCCAGCTGGGCCGTGTGTCAGCCCAAGCACCCCGGCCCAGCATGGCACAGCACTGCACGGCCGTCACAGCCAGCACTCTTGGTCGTGCCGTGCCATGCCACTGCTAAGTTCCCCACTCGCCGAGCATTGCCTGTGCCAACACGATCAACTGGCCGTGTTGGGCCATTGCCCGAAAAGATTCATCCTTGTCTGGCCCAATTTGCACCTCTATTCGGCCCCATAACGAAATGGGTTGGGATCCATCAGGACCTGTTCTCTGCAATAGGATCCAAATCCAGACAAGGTACCTAGCCCAACTCCTGTTTGCACTGAGAATCCCACGGCCCCAACTCGGATCGGGCCGGTAATTGCCTGCGGTCCTTTCTCTTTCTCATCTGTATTGATTTGCAACAACAGCGGTAGTAACTAATTTCGTCTCCTATCTGATCTCTACAACACCTTGTGATTGCACATGATCTATTGCTCCTTCCTTATGTGTGACCCATGAACCAAGAAGGGAACTGAGGGGCCCTGTGTTGGCCCAGTGAACCCGGTTTCTCCAAGGATTTGCACCCAAAGTGAGAAATTTCACACGCTTTTCTTTTTTTAAACTTTCTTGTAAAACCGTGAGAAAGACAAGTTGGACAAAACTATATTGCCCAAGACCATGCAGGTCAATCACTATAGGCGCATGGAAAAGATGAAATGGACGCTAATTGTAATGGGTTCTTTTTTCATTCATGTAATTAAGCTATTGGTTTACTTTAATTGATAATGAAATTTTAAGATCTTTGATGTTATGATCTACTTTAATTCTTACTACAATTTTATCATCTGCAATTTTGTGCAGTCGAATGTAATTAGGTTCTGTAGGTTTATGGAAGTCTCATGGCAACATGGGTCAAAACGAGTCCATGAACAAAGGTCATGAATACATGCTTGGAGCTTCTTTACCATAACTAGTTACCGGTAAAGAAATAAACATGTAATTTGTAAATTCAAATGCAGGGCAACCAAATTCAATTATCCAAATGAGGCCTTAGAACACTGAATCGTTTTTTCTGGCCCCACAACATGGATATTCATGTATGGAAGTAGGGGCGGCAGTGGCAGTGGCAGTGGCAGTGGGTTTTGGTTGGGTTTAAAGTAATGAATATGTGCACGGCCTGCATGCACCTTATAGCCCAAACACTTAATTCTCAAGCTGCGTTAGGACAAGATTGGCTCGTCGAATACTGAATAAGTAGGGTTTTGGCTGCTACAGTATTGACTCATCCTGAGGCCAGAGCCAGACCCATTTATGTATCAGGTTGAAAATGTTAGCCTGAGTACTCATAATTCCTGCAGAGGGTATGGGTTGGGTCAGGAATCACCACGCCCTCAATGAAATTATTGGAGTTCAAGACTGTATATGCCAAAATGCAACTCGTCCAGTGAATGAATTGTTGTCATTTTTATTATAAATTTAAAGTAATATACACGGTTGTATTAATGATATATGAATAAATTGTATTTGTATCTCACCTGTCGTTAAGCATCATCAGGTAACCAGTACACAATTGACAACTGGGGTTGTACAAAATTCGTAGATAGCACATGTAAATATCTTTTCATTATTCTGGGGAAACACAGACTTACATTGTATTAGGACTTAGGAGAGAGTTCTCCAGACTGGAGGACCCCACATAGATGATGGTAAGTAGATGGAGCTTATACATTACATGAAGATGAGATAGGGAGGAGGACTGATTGATAGAAGTAAAAGGTCTCAGTTGATAGTAAGCTTCCTCCTTGGAGTTGGGGTCCCATATTAATTCTGCTGTCTGCTGCCTGCTGCCTGCTGCCTGCTGCCTGCTGCCACCTCCACCTGCTTTGTTACCTCCTTGGACTTGTGGATTGTACTTGCCCCCACCAGTCTGGACATTCTTAGCTTTGCTATTCACCTGGGGTGGTGGTGTCTTCTTAGAGCTCCCGAGACTAAATTGAATGTCATGCGCCATCATCAGCCATAAAAGGTGAGGTATTCGAAATTGAATCCATATAGGTGAGACACTCACAATGGTAGGATCTTGTCAAAGGAGACTGTAACGCCCCACCCATACCCATGCATGATATTGTCCGCTTTGGCCCACTGGCCTCACGGTTTTGCTTCTGATTGGCCTCAACCCATCAAAAGGCCTCATGCAAGGTAAGGGTGTAAGCTCTACATATAACCCCATTCACTTTCCTCTCTATAGTCGATGTGGAACTCCGGGGCGTCACAATCCACCCCCCTTAAAGCTGCACGTCCCTGTGCAGTAGCCTGCCAGTCTCGGTAGCCTGCCAGCCCTCTTGGCCCGCCCACATGGAGACCCGCCCACTTGCACCAGACCACGGCAGGGGACCCACACTCGAACTAGTCGAGAGTCGGCTCTGATACCATTTGTAACGCCCCACCCATACCCATGCATGATATTGTCCGCTTTGGCCCACTGGCCTCACGGTTTTGCTTCTGATGGGCCTCAACCCATCAAAAGGCCTCATGCAAGGTAAGGGTGTAAGCTCTACATATAACCCCATTCACTTTCCTCTCTATAGTCATGTGGGACTCAGGGGCGTCACAATCCACCCCCCTTAAGGCTGCACGTCCCTGTGCAGTAGCCTGCCAGTCTCGGTAGCCTGCCAGCCCTCTTGGCCCGCCCACATGGAGACCCGCCCACTTGCACCAGACCACGGCAGGGGACCCACACTCGAACTAGTCGAGAGTCGGCTCTGATACCATTTGTAACGCCCCACCAATACCCATGCATGATATTGTCCGCTTTGGCCCACTGGCCTCACGGTTTTGCTTCTGATGGGCCTCAACCCATCAAAAGGCCTCATGCAAGGTAAGGGTGTAAGCTCTACATATAACCCCATTCACTTTCCTCTCTATAGTCGATGTGGGACTCCGGGGCGTCACAATCCACCCCCCTTAAGGCTGCACGTCCCTGTGCAGTAGCCTGCCAGTCTCGGTAGCCTGCCAGCCCTCTTGGCCCGCCCACATGGAGACCCGCCCACTTGCACCAGACCACGGCAGGGGACCCACACTCGAACTAGTCGAGAGTCGGCTCTGATACCATTTGTAACGCCCCACCCTTACACACATGCATGATATTGTCCGCTTTGCCCCATGGGCCTCACGGTTTTGCTTCTGATGGGCCTCAACCCATCAAAAGGCCTCATGCAAGGTAAGGGTGTAAGCTCTACATATAACCCCATTCACTATTTGTAACGTCCCACCCATACCCATGCATGATATTGTCCGCTTTGGCCCACCGGCCTTACGGTTTTGCTTCTGATGGGCCTCAACCCATCAAAAGGCCTCATGCAAGGTAAGGGTGTAAGCTCTACATATAACCCCACTTACTTTCCTCTCTATAGTTGATGTGGGACTCCGGGGTGTCACAATCCACCCCCCTTAAGGCTGCACGTCCCTGTGCAGTAGCCTGCCAGTCTCGATAGCCTGCCAGCCCTCTTGGCCCGCCCACATCGAGACCCGCCCACTTGCACCAGACCACGGCAGGGGACCCACACTCGAACTAGTCGAGAGTCGGCTCTAATACCATTTGTAACGCCCCACCCCTACACGCATGCATGATATTGTCCGCTTTGGCCTACTGGCCTCACGGTTTTGCTTTTGATGGGCCTCAACCCATCAAAAGGCCTCATGCAAGGTAAGGCTGTAAGCTCTACATATGACCCCATTCACTTTCCTCTCTATAGTTGATGTGGGACTCCGGGGTGTCACAGAGACAATACAAGACATACGTGGAGTTCATTTTATCATTGGTCTGGCAATCCACTTATCAAGTTCTCCATGCAATTATCGGCGTCATATCCGAGTGGTAAAGAGCGTCAATTCTTACTTGATGACTACGGTTCATATTTTGAGTGCGTCTTTTCTTCCCACTTGTGTGGGCTGTAGGATCTTACATCTCATTAAGCAACTACTTATTCTAAAATTAATTGGTGATAAGAAACAACACAACAATAGTTTTATGGTGAGGGCGAGGGCTCAACCACAATTATGACCGCTCAGGAGCGAATGTGGATGTTGACCTCAACAATCCCTCTCTCAACGGCACACCCACCGCGACCCCTTCTGTGAACTCACAAAACGCGTTTCCCGTTACTCGTACATCCGACTTACCAGGCTCTAATACCACTTATAAGATCTTAAAACCCAATGAACTATCACTTATCCCAAAACCAATTGATTATAGGAAACGATACAACAATAGTTTTATGGTAAGGGCGAAGGCTCGACTATAATTATGACCGCCCATGAGCGAGGGTGGATGTTGACCTCAACAATGGCTTTCTTCCTGCTTGTGCGGGCTCCTTTTTCACTTGAGTGGGCTACATTCCCGTGTGTGCGGGCTATCTCTTGGGTCTCGGCCCCTTCGACCTGGGTACAAACGGAAAAAAAAGAAAAAAAAAAAAAAAAACTCGCCGTGCAATAGAAACCAGGTCTAGCCTTTCCCTTTCTTTTTTAACGGGATAGTGAAGACAAGGAGGGGCTGCCTAGTTACTTGGGAACAACCCCACCCCGTACTTGGTTGACCGGGGATTTAGTCTCTCCCTCCTCGCATGTGCGAGTCTCCTCTCTTCAGATGTGCAAGTCTTTCCTTTCCCATGTGTGCAGGTGTCCTCTCCTCACATCTTCTAGTGCTCTCATTGCCCTCGGCCTCATTAGCTGAGGTATTAAAAGTAAGATTTGTTTTCCGCTTTTTTATTTCTTGTTGTTGTTGTTACATAGAAATAATTAAAATTTGCATAAACTAAAAACACCCTTAGGGCCTACGCCTCCTTATTAATGTCACTTTAACTTTGCTCTTTACCAAAAAAGAAAATAATTACAACAGAACCTTGGTAGAGAGAATAATACCATGGCAAAGCTACTTAAGTAGAAATGGTCTTGAAGTTGAATTGAGAAGTTGGACACTGGCCTTGTAGCTCATTTGGCCTCCAATCCAGTTTATATAGATATCAATTCGATGGGTGTCTTCAGAAATTGAAATTGACACATGGAATGCACATTAGAACGGTTGCATCAATTCACAGGGCCTACACCTTATCGCCATAGTTGATATTTCTGATATGAATAAGATGGAGAATCAAGTGAAAAGAATATAATGTCCCCTTCACATTCATGGTTGAGTGTTTTGCATCTCACTAGCATGTCCATGGATAAGTCCACGGATTTTTCAGATAGATAGTATTACTCTTTCCCAGTAGGCCAATTTAAAAAAAAATAACAAAAAATATAATGTCAAGCTGTGTCAACTCACTTATTCCACTGGACCACCGGTCCCATGGTAAGGCGTATATGAAGTAACATGATGCCCCATTTAAATGGTTAAGAGTTTTTCTTTCTTTCTTTCTTTCTTTCTTTCTTTCTTTCTCATGCTCCAGTAAATAACAAAGTTATTGAGTGTAAAAAAACATTATGCCAAGGGAATGAAGGGAAAACCATTGCCCATTAAAAAGCCAAAGATTATATATAGGCCGAAGATCATGTAATAGACGAGTGTGGCCCACACTTTTATTTCATCAATTTGTGGGTGGTGCCGAGGATGTGGCCTTAATAGTTGCCCCCTCGTGGATTTGACCTAATGCAATCTGTTGATGGCTTCAGTGAAGAGAACTTGACCTGACCATCTAACAAGTTCTATTGCTCTGTGTCTGACAATGGATATTGAATCTGGGGGCCTCTCCACCAAATTAATGACCGTTCAGTGGATAATTATTTATAAAATACCACTTTTAGTAAGCGGAAAAAAAAAATATGGGCGATCCCTAAATCCACCCCTGCCATATTCAACTGTCTAATTGAGCATATGATTGATAATATATATAAAATGCCTAATTTTTTATTTTTTTTTATACTCTGATCGTGTGTTTTATACTAGTTCAATCTAGCCAAATTCTAATTAATAGTATTTAACATCATTTCATACTAGAGGAGCGCATTCAACATAAGTAGTTTAGATTATCAATAGGTCGGCTCCTCATGGAATATCGCTTTTCCCCTACGTGTAAGATTATCGCTGAGATACACCGAATTTCTGAACTCCAGGAAAAGGAGGATTTCCAAATTAATTATAATATTATAAAATGTGGAGATTTTCTCCTATAACAATTGTGCACGTATTTTCTTCGAGTGCAGTTAATTGAAAGATTTTCATTTTTTGTCGAATAATGAAGATTGAAAATCCAGCATAATACTAATGCAAACTTAGATAATGAAAAGTTAACATCTCCAAATTTAGACAGTGGTCTCGCCAATAATGTAGCTTCTCATTTTCATGCTTGTCGTTTCCGTTGATTCGGTTGGCAAGTTCTTTGGCTCAGAAACTGACACGTGTTGAAATGGTTTTGTTAAGATAAACTTTCGTGCCTTAAGACGAAACCAACGATTTTGTATTATGGAATGGAATCGACGGAGTTTGTAGAGACTACTTTATGAGAAATACTACTTGGCCTGAACATTTGGGACCGGTCTCTGGACCGATCCCAATGTTCACACCCAATTGGGTGTGAACATTGGGATCGGTCCAGAGACCGGTCCCAAATGTTCAGGTCATTTAGACTTTTTCCTACATTATTCCTATCCATTATCTCATCAATTAAAGATATGGGCCTCATTAGAAGTGATATATCCACCATAGGATAAGGGCGTGTAAGCTGCAGAATTTGTAATTTCTTCAAAAGTTGTTTATAGCTGGAATTCCTAAATCATCCTATTTATCAGAGCATCTAAAATTGCCAAGGAGATTCCGAATTTCAAAGGTTTTCGTGACCTTTTGGATGATTGGAAATCATAATTGAGAAAAATTAAAGTACACTATACATCCAAAAATTCCAAGGAGCAGCTAGCCTGTTATCGTCATTAAATTTCAACCTCACAAATTCCAGTCATGAATTGTGCTATGGATGGACAATACATGAGCTCCCACATTCTGCAGCTTGGAGGAGAATATTTTCAATCAAGAGAATTTAGGTGTTTGTGGATTAATTTCGGTCTAGCCAAGCTGTGACAACTCGAGTCTGATCGGACTTTAGAAACCCGGGCCTATACATACATGACAATATAAATTGACTGAATCGGGCCCACCATTTTAAATACATGCCACAAGAAGAATTACAACGACCTAATATCAGGGTTGGATGTATCAAGGTGGGCCATATCATCGATTATAAATGAAGTTGCACTTTAACCCTCATTGTCATTTATTAAAGAAAATAGTTTTTTTTAATATTTAAAACAAGATATATGGGAAGGGGCAAATATCTCTCTCTCTCTCTCTCTCTCTCTCTCTCTCTCTCTCTATATATATATATATATATACATATCCACACACACATATACCATCTCAATCGTAAACTGCCTCAAATCATCGTTTCCAACCCAGAAATGAATCCAATCAAAACTGGATTTTCCATTTCTGTCAAGCTAGTGACAAAGAATAATAACAACGATGCACTGTATAAGCTTTAAAATAACATAAGTTGCAGTTTAAGAGAGCCCACATCATATATATATATATAGGAAAATGTTTCAATGAGAGCATCTCTTACCTTACTATTAAAGATAAAGGTGAGGGCCCTCATATTTAAGTTATTGACATTGGATATGGATGTGAGGGCCTCCACTTTTTTTCTCTCACAGTAAGGTGAGAGATGCTCTTATATGAGCACCTCCCATATATATATATATATATATATATATATATATATATATATATATATATACTTTCAAGCTCTGGCGGCCTCTGTCAGTAGCTGCTTTTTACCCTTACAGTGTACGTGCGCAGAAAAGTTGTGATAGGTAGACGGCTTGGGCATGTTAAAGCGTATAGGCTTTTTTTTTTTAATCAAGGTTTTGTTGATTTCAGATATATTCTTAATCCCATATATCAAGGTTTCACGTTTACGATGGTAACAATTCTTCACCTTTTATAAGCCCATCCAAGAATCAACTATTTCATAGAACCAAAGAGATGTTTAGTTTTGAAATCTCATGATTTGCATAGTCATGAGACACTTAAACACATACTTAATTATCATGCAGGAACTCATTCTCACTTTTAGACCAGCAAAGACTATGTGCAACGCATGGGCTAATATAATAAATGCAATATGAAAGAAAAGGTAAAACAATCATAACTGAATGTGCGGTCAAGTATATGTTAAATGCAAACATAATAGATAAATAGCAGTCAAAAGCTGCCCGAGAATTTCTCTTTTTTCTTTTTAGAGGATTTTAATGGGGAGATCCCCATAGACTTAATTTGTGAAGACCAAAGAGGCCAGAAACAAGTTATAATCGGCTAGATCAAACTCTGAGAAGCCTTTTCGCCAACTGAGATATGCTTATCCTAAAGACGGAAAATGGTCCGGTTAGGATTAGATCAATGAGCAAAGTTAACCCACACTCAGCCTAAATTGAGGTAAGCATGCCCGTACTAGATCAATTTTTTCGTGTTGAGTCCATCATGTACTTGGTTTAAGAGAGCTCATTCCACCCCTAACTATTCCATAATGAAACTCACTTTTCATCTGTAAGGATCCGATCCCAAAAACCTAGATAATATTGATTTTTGACCGTGGGATTTAATCACGAGTGGACACCACCTTATTTGTTCACTTCTCACTCGCTAACCGCTTCATATTTCGTGAACTTACTTTGCCAGTGGAGTAAAATGAATGGTTAATTCAAGAGATACTAAAAAGAGAGGGGTCAAATAAAAAAAATTACTAAATTCCGAAAACCACCTCTCCCTTTTAACAAAAAGATATTAAAAATATACTTTCTCATGCCACTAAATGATAAGAAAACCTTAGGCCGTTCATGGACCATACCAGGCTAGGCTGGGGAATGTCCAAAATAACCCAACTTTTAAACTCGAAGCCTAAGCCTGGCCCAAGCTTGAGTCAAGCCTGAAGTTGCTCGCTTGAGCATAGCCTAGATGGAAATGACGACGCCCGAGCTCTACCCATGTTACACTTATAGAACAAAATAAATGAGTTTCTTACAATGTCCTAGGCCAACTCAACTTGTCTGGTCATATCACCTTTTATTAAAGGTCATGGTTTTGAGTATTCTCATTACTACTCCCATCCCTTCCTTACAATTATATATGTATATTTTGGCCGGGTAGGGATTTCGGATCTCAACCACTTAGTCCAAATAAAATAAATAAAAAATTTAGGCACGACCCACTAGGCATGTCAAATGGGCCGGGCCGGGCCAAACCCACCAATCAACGGCACGACCCACAAGGCACGGCTTGTGACATGGGCCGTGCTGGGCCAAGGTTCCTGGCTCATTTGGCACGGCCCGCCAGGCCAGTGGGTTGGCCCCTGCGGCCCGCAAATCCCCTCCAGGATCGGCCTACCAGGCAAGACAGGCTTGGCCTGCTCAAAAATAGCTATTTTTCTTTAAAAAAAGTATCCATTTTAACCCCCCAACAACCATGAAACGGTCATATAAGGGTATTTTGTGTCCTTTTCAATATTACAAAGTCTATAAATACTCTAACCCTCCTATTCTTTTTCTTTTAATCAAAGTTTTCTTTACCAAAATATATATATATATAAATACAAAGGATGTCAATCATTATATAACAGGTGGGCCTATTGGGACAAAATCACTATGGAAATTGGGCCTTGTGGAAATTGGGCCCAAATAGAACACAAACTTCTAATGTGTATTTTTTTTATTTTGGCACCTACCAAACATCATTAGATGACTTTGTTTGGCCAGGTAAGCTTAGAAAATAGGTTGAGGACTTGGGTCTAATTGAACAAAACCTGAATTTATTGACCCAAATTACATCCCTTTCTAATATTCTTTTCTGGTCCGATCAATAGTTGTAAACTTATAATAGTAATCCAAAAAAAAATATATATATATATAAAGTTGCTTTTACTTTTATTATAATTATATTATCCCATTAAAACATAATCAGCTCTAAGTATAGTTTGGTCTCTTTACTTGTGCCTCAGACTATAGATATAGTTTTGGACTCACAGGTGTTTCTTTGGAATTTGTCCAATTAAATATTAGGTCCCAACCAACCCGTATATATATACAGCCCTAGCTATAATAAATATAAATTTAGGTGAGAGAATAAGGCTTTTTAAAAGGATTTTTTGTTGAATTAATATTAATTATTTGAACATGAGTAGGTTGAATTTGACCGAACCACTTAAATATCTTTCTCATTCTCTGTGCTTGTGTTCTAATTTTTAATTTTAATACCAAAAAGTCGAAAAAAAATAATCGGGAAAAAAAAGAAAGAGGCACGCCAAGCACGGAGGGCCGGCACTGCCCGTTTCATTTGGTGGGCCGGGTGGGTCGGGTTGGCATGGCCCGTTTCATCTGGCTGGTCGGCAAGGCATGGCCTGTGGCATGGGCGGGCCCAGGTGGGGGCGAGCCGTGCCGGGCGTTTGACATGCCTACGACCCACCTATTATAACATAAACCCCATGCCTGACCCAACGCGGACCGGCCCGATCCATGAGCACCATTACAAAAAACACTACTTTATAAAGAAGCTGCTCTCTATCACCTTTTGATTTGAACATTTAGTTTTGTTCTCTCTTGTATTAGCCATTCACTTCACTTGGGAACTTAGGATGACCTTGTGCTAAAGGCTCCCACTGCCATCCCACCGACCAAGGATCGATCTCTGTGGGTAGCTTTAGTCCTCTCCAACTTGGCCATTGAGCCAAGCCAAAAAAAAAACCATTCACTTTACTTGACCGGTAAAGTAAATATATGAAACAAGTGATTTAACGCGTAGTTGTTGTGATTTGATATTATTGCTTTTAAATGTTAATCATATACATGCCCATCCATCATTGTGTGGACTAAAGCCCCAACCCGTGACTCGACCAAGATGTCGAAAAAAAGGATGGGCCTGTGAATTTACCGCCTTATGTGTGAGTGGGATAGCTGCAAATGCAAAGAAAACTTGCAAATGCAACTTTACCACTGCAAATGCAGCTTTTCGCATGTTTAGATGGGAGGAAAATTTGCAACTGCGACTTTACGGGCTATATAAGCAACGGTAAGGCTGCATGAGTGCATAAATGCCCATATTTGTTTGGACAAAAATTGTAAGTGGTAGGGCATGTTTGTGTAACGCTTTTCCACGGAAAAGTGAACGGTTTTCTGTGGAAAACCCATTTGTCCAGCATTTGGTGCGGAACAATTCCGCGAAAATGCTTTCCTGCCCAGTCAGCATTTTCCTTGATAATTATGGAAATGAGTTTCATATGGGGGGGTATGGGAAATGGATTTCCTCGGAAAACTTCATCTACTTTTCCTCACTTTTGTCCATTTCAACCCAAAAACCCTACAAATCTTTCATTTTTTTTATTTCTTTATATAAATTATTATTTAATATTGAATAAATAATATACATTAGCACCAAATAAGTATATCACCAAATAAGAAATTTTAATTTTCTATAAAGAATCCAAGGCCGCACCAAACAACATTAGCACCAATTCAATGAGGAAACTCTTTTTGCACCAAACATGAATTTCTAAATTCTATGGAAATCCTTTTCCGATGTTTTTATTTCTATGGAATTTGCTTACATGGCATTTTCCCCTTTCCCCGGAAAGGGTGTGTACACAAACGTGCCCTTAGGGATTTGTGGCGTTGGTGTCAAATCATGTCCTTGAGCATTTGGATTTCTGGGTGTATTGCTGGAATCCAAATACCAAGGTAGTCTTTATTCCTTCTTAAGAGACTCCGCCCTAGAGGTGGGAACAACACAGCCCACTTATAGGCCGGCCTAGCCATGCCTGGTCTGTGTTGTGCATTGTCGAACTCGGCTGTCGGCCCAACATGAATTGCGGGCACAACTTAGGTCGTGTCGTGCTGGGTCGTGCCGCTCACTGGCCGGCCCACATGCCCATCCTAATTTTTTATATATTTATTTAAGTTTTTTTTTTTTCTATAAATTAAAAGAGACTTTATGGGCTTAGGATTCTCAGCTCGAAATAAAGTCGAGACTACTATAATAAATATACAAACATTGATGTTAATTACAAAATGAAAAGTAGAAATTTAATTATTTGAAGTTTTATATTCATTTGTATAAAAAATAGTATTTCTTTTATAAAAATGTTGGGCCGGGCCCAGCTGGGCTGTGCCTCAGCCCGAGCACACCCTGGCCTAGCACGGCACGGCCGGTACTCTAGCTCATGCTGTGCCATGCCGCGGCAAAGGGCCCCACTCGCCCAGCATTGCCTGTGCCGACACGGTCAACGCAATTAATGTGCCGTGTTGGGCCATGTCCTGAAAAAATCCATCATTTTCCGGCCCAATTTACGACTCTATTCCGCCCCATAATGAGATCAGATCGGATCCATCAGGACCTGTTTCCTGCAATAGAATCCAAATCCAGACAAGGTACCTAGCCCATCTCCTGTTTGCACTGAGGCCCCAACCCGGGTCGGGCTGGTAATTGCCTGCGGTCCTTTCTCTTTCTCATCTGTTTTGATTTGCAACAACGGCGGCAGTAATCAATTTCGTCTCCTATCTAATCTCTACAACACCTTGAGATTGCACATGATCTATTGATCCTTCCTTATGTGTGACCCATGAACCAAGAAGGGAACAGATGGGCCCTTTGTTGGCCCACTGGACCCGGTTTCTCCTTAAAGATTTGCACCAAAAGTGAGAAATTAGTCAACTCAGGACCACCACCCCCGTCGGCACATGGTCAGTGCACTCCAAAGATTTATTTAATTTTTTTGTAGTTTATTTTATTCCATCCTTGAAACCTCTTATATCTTTGATTCTGTATGTATTTTCTTTTTCTGTGATTTTCTCTTTTTATTTTATTTTATTCCATCATTGAAATCTCTTATTTCTTTGATTTCACAAAACTATATTGCCCAAGACCATGCAGGTCAATCACTTTAGACGCATGGAAAAGATGAAATTGACGCCAATTGTAATGGGTTCCTTTTTCATTCATGTAATTAAGCTACTGGTCTACTTTAATTGATAATACAATTTTAAGATCTTTCATGTTATGATCTATTTTAATTTTTACTATAATTTTATCATCTGCAATTTTGTGCAGTCGAATGTAATTAGGTTCTGTAGGTTTATGGAATTCTCATAGCTAGCTACATGTGCCAAAATCTGTCCATGAACCAAGGTGATCATGAATACATGCTAGGAGCTTCTTTACCATAACTAGTTACCAAATTTAATTATCCAAATGAGGCCTTAGAACACTGAATCGTTTTTCTGGCCCCACAAAATGGATCTTCATGTATGGAAGTAGGGGTGGCAGTGGATTTGGGTTGGGTTTAAAGTAATGAATCTGTGCACAGCTGCATGTACCTTATAGCCCAAACACTTAATTCTCGAGCTGCGTTAGGAAAAGATTGGCTCGTCGAATACTGAATAAGTAGGGTTTTGGTTGCTAAAGTATTGACTCATCCTGAGGCAAGAGCCAGGCCCATTCATGTATCAGGTTGAAAATGTTATCCTGAACTCATAATTCCTGCATGGGGTACGGTTTGGGTCAGGAATCACTGTTACTTATGGGGCCTTCACCATGTGTGGTGAGGGACACCCCTTTTTGAGAAGTTTCAATTACAAAAAGAGATTTTTCCATCAAGTACAAAAACCTTTTTATATTTAAAACTTTCTAAAAGAGATGTCCTTCACCACACAAGATGAGAGATAAATTCGGTACTTATAATATGAATTTAGATATGAATTTAGAGTGATATACACTGATACTGTATGAATAAATTTAGGAAACCAGTACACACAATTGGCAACTGGGTTGGTACAAAAATCATATAGATAACACATGGAAATATCTTTTCATTATTGTGGGGAAACAGAGACTTACATTATATAAGGACTTAGGAGGGAGCTTTCCTGACTGGAGGACCCCACATAGACGATGGTAAGTAGATGGAGCTTATACATTACATGAAGATGAGAGAGGGAGGACTGATTGATAGAAGTAAAAGTACTGGCAGATGAAAGCATCAACATTGTCAGTTGATGCTTACAACAAACATATATATGGGAGTGCCTCTACTGGGCTGCAGATGAGTGGTTCTCCTTGTACGTACTAGAAAGCAGTGGCCAAGATCATCTCCATAAATTCATTGATCAAAACTAAATATTCCATAAACACAGAAGAACAAATAGCATATTATTAAAATAAGGAAAAAAAAAAAAAAAAGCAATCAAAATTACGGCTTGCTTTCGAGAATCCAATCCCCATCTATGAGTCTGAGATTTAAGAATCATTGGCAACACCAACAGAGAGAGAAGAAAAATAAGAAGAATGGTACCGGCGACGGTAACTCGCCTGTGTGCTGGGAGATGCGGTAGTCTTGTTTTAGTTTCGTGGTCGGTTTTGCAGAATAGCAGGAAAGGGAAAAGGGGTTTAACAAAAATCGGATTTTTAGAGCCCGGGCAAAAAACAGTAGAGATCGAGCGCAGGGAGAGATGAGTCGCGACTTCGGAGAGCATTAGAGAGAGATCGAGAGATCTCCGAGCTTCCATCTGCCGTCTGCCGCAGCGAGAGAGGGAGAGAAAGGGGGAAACTCAGAGGGAAATTGAGAAGCTCGATTAGATCTCTGCCGAGTTGCAGTCTGCGGTCTCGATTATATCTTTCCGCAGAGACGATGAAAGGGCGGAGACGAAGAGGAAAAATGAGCTCAGACGTGCGACGCCCGGGAGAGAGACTAGACACGTCCGGGAGAGAGAGAGAGAGAGAGGTAGAGCTCTGGTAGGTTTGGAAATGGAGAAATGGGGGACATGAAATATGAAAATTGAAAACTGAAGCGGGCTTGTGAAATTAGAACCGGCTATCCATCCATACGTAGCTATCGCACAATGCAGCTGATTTTACCCTCAACTGGCCTAAGGAGAGCCACAAACTTTTATTAATAAGCAAGCAACCATTACACAGTAACCATTTGGAATCCCCAAAATGCAGAAATGATGTTGTTCTGCATCACACATAGTAAAAGGACATAGTTGATAGCAGACAAAGCTTACACATTACATAAGCCACATGAAACATAGATAACTCGCTTCCCCTACTAGCGTTTTCCCCACCGTTTTCTTGATTTCCCCGTATCGATGCTACCACCAACACTTACTTGATTTCCCTACTGACGTTTTCCCCGTTTTCTTGATATTCCCGTTGTCTTGATTTCGTGTAAGTCCAAAATTGACGTTAGCTCCTTGAAGTCCCAAATTGACGTTACCTCCGTTATCTGCACCGATATTTCCTTGGACTTGGGGGTTGTTTCCTCCCCCACCAATCTGGGTATTGCCATGATAGATGTTACCTCCATGTTCGAAAGTTATGGTACCATGGTTACCCCCTTGGATTTGAGGGTTGTTTCCTCCCGAATTATGACCCCCTTGGTTGTTCCCTCTCGAATTATTATCCTGGGTATTGCCCTGTAGCATTGGCTATGAAATGGTTAGGTAGTTGTAATATGAATCCATAAATAGGAAATACCCAATTGAAATTAGTTGTTTTTTTTTACTTGCCTAGAGAAAAAAAAAAAAAGGAACTTCAAGGCATGTAAATGGAGTTCATCTATCATGACATGTAAATGGGGTTCATCTATCATTAGTCAGCCAAATTTACTAATTAGGTTAGCCGTACAGGCAAAAGTGGGATCCAAACATCATTTTTATGGCTTTTGGACTAAAAGATAGTGAATGAAATCTATTTTTCATGCATTTTACTCGGTAGAGTGAGAGAATCCAAAATTGTGACATTGCATTTGAAATCCAAATCCATTAGCTCGTAGGGGATGTTTTTGGATTTATTTTACACCTAAACACCCACACCTAATTGCAGTATCATTGAATACGGAGTTGTGAGTGAAAAGGAAAGGACATACCTTGGAATCCATATTTTACCAGTGGTCTTGAAGTTGCAGTTGAGAAGCTAGGAGCTGGCTTGTAGATGATAAGGCCACCGACCCTATTTTATATAGAAAAATGGCCCTACCATCACATCAAGCCATTGAATTTTCGGACCACCAAATTCTGGTCAGAAATTCCAATCAAATCAAAGGTATTTAACTTAATGACTTTTTTGCTTTTTGACCGATTGACTTGGCGCGCACTTGCAAGGAAATTGGTGGATGCCATTATTAATATATGATGATGTAAGCCACATGCATCTCAGGACCAAATACAAAAGATGTGAGTCCCACACGTCTTTGAATCGAAACTCTGTGTGTGTGGTACGTTCCAATTTTGTGGTTTAAAAATGTCCTACGCGTCTTTGCCACGTACAACATGACGTAGGCTCCTTCCTGGCATGCTGCATTATCAGAGCAGAAGGCGTGGTCCCCTATTTAATGTATAAGATCATCCTATAGAACCCATAATAGAGGGTCTGGCTGGTCCTTGCTTGGCTACATAAATTTCTGAGTGTGTGGGCCTGCAGTATCAGAGCCTGATCTTTGCTTTTGACGGTTCAGATCTTACGACAAGACTGCGAATCGCCTGATCCAAGATCTCTCCTTCATGTTTTCTTGTTTCTTTCCGTAGCACTTGCTCTCAGCAGTGGAAGGGAAGGAGACAAGCACTGGATTTGTGGGTGCAGAAACCGAGGATCAAATTTTTTATTTTTTCTCTTGTTTATTGTTTTACGGGGAGAAAACAAGTGGAGGACTTGGCACGATTTGTAACGAGGAAGAATACATGTGACAGCAGCAGCAAAAACATATTTTTTGATGTCAACTTGTTGCCTTGCTGCCTGGGAGTCGCGCCCCAAACAGAAACCATACCCCATATATTATTTTTTTTCCACCAGGCGTGTGTTCCAAGCTATTGCTTGTGCTTTTCTCCTTGTCTCCGGATTCGCGCTTGCCCAACAAGAAGTATCATCGGGTAACTAGTACACAATTGACACCTGGGGTTGTACAAAATTCATAGATAACACATGTATATATCTTTACATTACAGTCCTGCTATATGGACCGAATATTGGGACCGGTCCTTCGATCGAACATTGGGATCGATCTAAGGACCGGTCCCAATAGATCCCAAGGACCGGTCCCAATATTCGATCCATATAGACTTTTTCATCTTTACATTATTATGGGAGAAGGACCAACTTACTTTGTAATATTATACTAACAGCAAAGCCCCTGCTAATTCCGAGGCTAAAATTGAAAATATTTAAAAGTTTAAAAGCTTTTAATTATAATTAATGAAAAGTAAATCTAAAATAATATATTATAAAGAATAGATGAAAGGAATTATATTACGATGGATTATAAAATCCATTAAAAATAATATCTTTATTTTTTAAAAGAAAATCCATAGAAACAAAAAAAAAAAAAAAAATGAAAACCATATGCTATTGGATTTGGGAAAAAAAATCCTAATAAATTAATAAAAATAAGATCTTACTTCTCTTGGAAAAAAAATAATGTATTAAAAAACCCCAATGAAATTCACAAAATGTGATTATAATCTCTTTGAAAACCCCAATGAAACACCATGTTCTCTGGTATGATGTGATTAGTTTTATAGTAGCAATTTCTGATGTTGATATGCTTTCAAGGATTTAAGAAGTTTGTTGAGAACTTCCAACCCAAGTGCCTCTTACTATGATTTGATTGATAGTTACCACCACAACTTTTAAATTGTTGCAAACCCAACCCGCCTGGTCCCGCCAAGTCGATGCAATTGCAAACCCCTAACAAGGAAATTTAAAAGGTTTTGGATGGGACCTTTTTAATTTGAGAAGTGGGTCTCGTTTACATTTCATATTTAATCCTCTGACTTGGCTTTTTTTTTTTAAGGCAGTTTTTACTATCAAAGTGAGATCTTTGAAATTTCATCCATTATTCAATTATATCCATAGGATGATTACCCAAATCATAGAGATTTTAGGAATAGAGATGATGAAGAGAAAAGTTATAAAAATATAGATGTAGTGATCAAATTTCACGACTATTGAGATATGGGCACTATTGAACAGTTATTCATTCATACTATGAGGATGAGAGATTTCATAAAATATTAGAATGAGAAATTTTAGATAAGTCTTAAAAAGAGAAATTTAGAGTAGTCTACGTTAAAACTAAAGCCCTGTGTAATTTTTTAAATGATTTTTCTAAAAAGAAAATAATTGGGTCCAGAGGTGGGGCTCCTCCCACCTCTCCTTCCCTTTAATATATTTATATAATTAGGAGAGAGTTCTCCTGATTAGAGGTCCCCTCATAGATGACAGTAAATGGAGCTTACATTACATGAAGATGAGACAGGGAGGAGTGATTGATGGAAGCAAAAGTACTGGCAGATGAAAGCTCTGTTGACGGTGAAGCTTCCTCCTTGGAGTTGGGGTCCTATTAATGCTGCTGCCTGCTGCCAACTCCACCTGCTTGGTTACCTCCTTGGACTTGTGGATTGTACTTGCCGCCACCAGTCTGCACATTGTTTGTTTTGTTTCGCCTGGGGTAGGGGTGTCTTCTTGGAGCTACCGAGACTAAATTGAATGTCCTGCGCCATCAGAGTTAGGTACTCGAAATTGAATCCATAAACAGGTGAGACACACACATGGTGGTAGGAAATTGTTGCAGGAGACAATATAAGACATGGGTGGAGTACATTTTATCATTTGGTCTGGCAACCTACTTAACAAGTTCCGCGTGAAAATAACAGCTCCAGACTCAAGGAGCGTAAATTCTTGACTAATCGTCCGGGTTGGAATTTAAGATATGCCGTATCTTTCCACTTATGTGGGCTGTAGGTTCTCAGTGTGGGCTGTAGGATTTTACACTCATTTGATAGGGGTGTAACGGTTGTGTTAATTGATTATTTTAAAAGAATCGTTAATCGGATCGTAACTTCGGTTTTCTGTATTTAAAAACGGTAACCGTAACCGTATAGACAAAAACTGTAGAAAACCGAACCGCGGTTAACCGTATAAGACGGTTCGGTTACGGTTAATAACCGTGGAAAAATTTGAATATTAATTTCTCAATTTATATCTTCTTTTTTGGTTTAATATACAATAATTTCTTAAGTTCAGTCAATTTTGCGAAAATTTTTACTTTTGTATTGCGAAAATTTTCATTCAGTCCCCTTTTTTTTTTTTTTTTTTTTTTTTATTTTATAACGGTGCGGTTAACCGTGTGCGGTTAACCAAACCGCATTTTACGGTTCGGTTCTGTTAACCGCAGTGAATTTTTATGGAAAACTGTAACCGAACCGTATCATGCAGTTTTTGAATTTCATTAACCGTAACCGTAACCGAACCGTGGAATACGGTTATTAACCGCGGTTCGGTTCGGTTAGACGGTTTCTCGATTTTTTTTTACACCCCTACCCAATAAGGTATTACTTATCCCAGAATTAATTAATGACGAAAACAAAACAACAATAGTTTTATGGTGATGGTCGAGTTCAACGACCCATCCGCTGTAACTCTTGCTGTGAACTCACAAAACAAATGTCCCGTGACTCCTATACCCGACCTACCAGGCTCTGATTCCACTTATAAGATATTAAACCACATTGAGCTACCACTTATTCCAAAACCAGTCGGTGATAGGCACAACAATAGTTTCATGGTGAGGGCGATGACTCGACTACAATTATGACCGTTCAAGAGCAAAGGTGGATGTTGACCTCAACAATGGCTTTCTTCCGGCTTGTGCGGGCTCTTTTCCCACTTGAGATGGGTTACCTTCTCGTGTGTGCGGGCTCTCTCTTGGGTCCCAATCCCCTCGGCTCGATTACAAAAGAATAAAAAAAAGCTCTCCATGCAAAAGAAACCAGGTCTAGCCTTTCCCATTCTTTTTTAACTGGATAGTGAAGATAAGGAGGGGTTGCCTAGCTACTTGGGAACTACCCCACCCCGTACTTGGATGATAGGGAATCTGGTCTCTCCCTCCTCGCATGTGCGAGTCTCCTCTCTTTGGATGTGCAAGTCTTTCCTCCCCATGTGTGCATGTGTCCTCTCCTCACATCTTCTAGTGCTCTCATTGCCCTCAGGTCCCTTGGCTGAGGTATCAAAAATAAAATTTGTTTTCCGCCTTTTTTTTTTCTTTTTGTTGTTGTTACATAGAAATAATTAAAATTTGCATAAACTAAAAACACCCTTAGGGCCTACGCCTCCTTATTAAAGTCATTTAACTTTAACTTTGCTCTTTACCAAAACAAGAAAATAATTACAAAAGAACCTTGGTAGAGAGAACAAGAGAGAATAATTCCATGGCAAAGCTACGTAAGTAGAAATGGTCTTGAAGTTGACCTAACACGATCTGTTGATGGCTTCAATGAAGATTACTTGACCTGACCATCTAACAAGTCCTATTGCTCTTTACGTCTGACCAGGGGCGGAACCAGGATTTCATCTTTGGGGGGGCCAAAATTTGAATAAATTTTAATCTCACCTGATGAAAATGCTGGACATCGAGAAGACGACGTGCAAAATGATTAAATGAACCAAACTGAAGATCAGAAGATGAGAGATTAAAGGATAAAAGAGAAGAAGAGTAAAATGAAGAAGGAAAAATGGAACTAGGGCTGGAGTCTTTGTCTGAGTCTGCTGAGGTTTTCCAAAAGAGTTGTAAAGTCGTGGTGGGGAGGGGCCCATTTTAGTAATGTTAAAAGGATTTTCCAAAGCCGAGGGGGCCCAAAAGCCTGGGGTGGGAGGGGCCCATTTTTATGAAGTTAAAGGATTTTCCAGGCCTGGCCCCCCCGGGCCCTAATGTAGTTCCGCCCCTGCGTCTGACAATGGCTATTGGATTTGGGGGCCTCTCCACCAAATCAAGACCGTTTAGTGGATAATCTACCCTTCTAAAAAAGAGAAAGATGTTGTACTTCTTTCACTCCACACATACCTAATAAAATGCAAGATGTGGGACCCACCCTTATTATATAATAAATCTATATACCCTTATAAAAGAGAAAAAGATGTAGTCAAGTTGTGGGGCCCACCCTTATTATATATATTTTAAAATAGGAGAACATTAATGTGCATCTATCCCCCATTATAAGGTGAGGGACACTTCCATAAATGGGGATTTTCAAGTACAAAAGTAAATTTTCAAGTGCATAGGGTAAAGTATACTTCTTTGTCTTCATGTGCAAAAAGGGAAAGTGCCCCTCACCCTATACTGAGGGATAAATGCACATAAATATTCCCCTTTAAAATATACTTAAGTTTTGGGGCCCATCCTTATTATATATATTCACTCCACACATGCCCAATGAAATGCAAGTTGTGGGGCCCACCCTTATTATATATTATATATATATATATATATCACTATATATATATATATATCTATATATATACACCCTTATATAAAAGAAAGTAAAGTATAGTACATTTTCACTACACACTTGTCCAATAAAATGCAAGATGTGGGCCCCACTTAGTATTATTTTATTATATTGTATATCTATATCTATACCATCATATTATAAAAGAGAGTAAGATGTAGTGCGGTTTCACTACACACCTGCCAAATAACAAGAGAGTAAGATGTAGAAAGGGAGAAAATAAAATGAGATAAATGAAAGAGAAAGAAAAGAGATAAGAGAGAGTGAAACGGATGGATAAAGATGGGGACATAATGGGAATTTTTCAATTTGTCTAAAATAGACTTTGGGTCAGGCTTGGATTTATAGGGGTTTTGAGGATCCAGATCAAGATGATCTAGAAGACTAAAGTTTAGAAATTAAAAATATCTACCAAACGGTAACATAATCTCAAAATCTAAAATTACGAAAAAGCCTCCTAAATTCTCTAGAAAATTACGAACTACCCTCGAACTATATCCAAATGAACCCAGATCTAGACCAAACTTGGCACACACGATCCTAATAATTTTTTTAATCTCTTCTATTGAGTAGATGCTGATATTTTAAAGGTAATAAAATTTCTTTTTAATACATTCCAATAATTCGAGTAATTTTTTTTCGATTTGTTTTTTTTTAAAGGTGGTGGAGAAAAGAAAAGGAAAATGTAGATAAGATTGGAATATATCTCAAATGTTGTTTTTTTCCCTCTTCTTTTTTCAATATTCTTTTAACATTTTTCTTATTCAGATACTACAAGAGTTTAATTATCTCAAATGTTGTTTTTTTCCCTTTTCTTTTTTCAATTTTCATTTAACGTTCTTCTTATTTAGATAATACAAAATTTTCAATGTAGGAAATTTTGTGGGTATGAGTTTTTCCACTGTGAGTAATTGTGTAAGGAAGAAGATGACATTTTAACAGATTCTTCATTGACTCTTAACTTCTTTTGGAATGGAGGGAGTTTTCATACATGTAAGTGAGTATTGTTTACTGAAATTATTGTCGTTTGATTGTATCTTCTTCTTCAATTTTTTTTAATGTTGCAATAAAATCTTTATTAAAAAAAAAATGGGTGCAACCAGAGTTAAGAAAATGATGATGAAGAGTTGATTTTTTCTTTCTCATTCCTGTTTGGGCTAAAGTTAGGCCCATTGATATCCTTCGTGCTCTGATAATTTTAATTATATGTCCGTTTTATTTCTTGAATCTTAACTGCAGGCTTCCAAATTATGCGTGTTTCATATTTCCTTATGGTAGAACTTGGTATTTAGTTCTCACTCTATGTTTGGAATATGAATTTGTGCATAGCATTTAAAATGTAAAATTGATACTGTTTTGTTATGTGATATAGGAAAATGGAAAACTCAAACAAAAAATGTCCTGGATTGGAAAAGCAAAGTAGACAATAACTAAAAGAATGATGCCATGGGGCATTGAAAATCTTTCGACTATCTATCTAAATTTGTTTTCCTTCTCCATAAAGTTGAAGGGGAATGGCTTTTTTTTTTTTAAAGCAATACAGGTGCAAGTATTCAAAAGGCCAGAAAATAATCCATTTTTATATAAGAATCTGACATTTTATTTTGTTTATTTTTCCTATTTTAGTTTATGGTTTAAGTCTTACGCTTTAGACCAACGCCTCTTCAATCGTCACCCTCCAAACTCCTCAAGAGTGGGATAAGAGCAATAAGCATTCATTCGTGGTTCTTATTGAACCATTTTATTCACTAATTTCCAAATTTTTATCCAGCCCTTTTTTTTTTTGGCCTTTTGTAAAATTAATTGTGAGATATGGTGCTATTAAAGAATCATGTAAAAGGAAAAAATTTTCAGATTTTATCATTCAGAAAGTTTTTTTAGTCTTTCTTAGCACTATTTTGTCCACCCGGGCTAATAAACTAAGCCAAGGTAGGAAAAACAAAAGATCATAACTATGCACTATTTACTCCATTATGTGGTTCATGGTGTACATACCGCTTTTTAACTCTGAAAAATTAAATGCCATGTGCATTTTCAATAATAAACCTTGAACTAACACTGGATGAAAACAAAAAAGAAAATGAATAGTATATTTTATAATAGATCAAAAGAAAAGGAATCAAGTGTGTTTTACTTACCACCTTTTGGTGTTCAATACTTACAATTTTGTGGGCACTTCAAATACTTTGCCATCAGCTCAAAAATTAGTTTAAAAGTCGTAACAAAATGTATTAGTTAGTTTGTTACTTTTGTTATTGTTGCTGGTGGCCAATTGGTGGTTGTGTTATAATTTAAATACCAAATTGACTACACACGAGAGAATTAACATTCTCTTCTTCTTTTTTTTTTTTTTTACCTAAAACAATGCTAATTGTGCAAGTAGTTTTTATTTATTTATTTTATTTTATTTTTATTTTTTGGTAAAACTAAAAGATACTTGAGTGGTATTTGTATTTGAAATTTGAGAGTTAAGAACATCAGAGGGATCTAGGAGGTTTTCAGAAGAAATGAGATTATTTTCTTTGTACGGATGTAACCCTTTGTTATTATTTTTTAAATATTAACCCTTTAACCATTTGTACACTAAACTTAAATATTTGTAATTTGATGTTCCTTCAGTTGTATATTATTTATTATGACCTTTGAAAAAAAGGTATAAGAACTTCCAAAACTTATAAGTACATCCCATATATACAGGTACTTCATTTGCATTATTGATTTATGTTTAGTTTTTTCTTTTTGTTTTTTAGAAAAAAGTAGCGACTGACAAAATATTATAAATAAGAACGTGAAAGGTACAAAATTAAACTCATTTTATGTTTGTCCTATTTTTTTCTCTCTTTTAATGAAAGTTAACATTAAAAAAATTAAATATTCTTTTCCCTTTTGCTTCATATGTCTGTATTTTGTTTTGTTAGAATAATTGAGTTTTCAATTTGACATAATAGTTGTATTGATCTTGATTTATACCTCTGTTGGAAGAATAATTACAAGTTGGATAATGTGATAACTACTACTAAATATTAGTTCTCTTCAAATATTAATGATTGCTAAAGAAAATTCCATAAATGCAATTTAGTGGTAGGTCTTATAGATTGCTATCATAAAATTGTTGTTGTTCTGTATAATTTTTAGTTTCTTAATATACAACTTTTATGAATTTTCTTATTATAAAAGGGCATTTCAAGGGCATGACTATATTTATTTATTATTGCTTTTACTTATGAGATTTAAATTGAAACACTTTGATAATTTTCTAACACATTTATTTCTTTCATCATTGCAAGCTTCTTCTTCTTCTTCTTCTTGTTATTCTTTTCATATATTTCAATGAAGCGTCATGCCTTTCCTTAAAGGGAAAACGAGGATCTCATAGAAACTGCTTGTTATACTAGCGTTACTATTAACTTCAGAGTCAGTGAATAAAGTAATCGTTTTAAGTGTAAACAACTAAAATAAGTATTTGATGCTGAGCTGCAAGAAATTCAATTTGTCTTTGTTCATTTCAATTTTTTTTTTACTTTGATCAACACTCTCATCCTCTATACAAAACAGAGCAGAATAGTTGATCTAGAATACCTGTGTTACATTCTTATGTATTTCTTAAGAGGAATGTCCAATTCTTTTGGCTGATTTGTATTTGTAGTTTTTTATTTTTTGATATTTTTTCCCTATGGATATCTCTATTTGTGAGCTTCCATTTACCTGAACTTCTATGATTACTTTGTATTATCCTTTTCTTAAATGGAATAAAATATAGCACTTTGTATCAAGCAAAAACAGATGCTGACTCTTGGAGAAGTATTGCCTCTTTTTACCTGATAGTAGTTCATCTTATAAAATAAAGCAAAGTACATGTTAAATACTAATATTGATCAACAGGTGCTTTGCAATTCTTACCTGTCAGTGTTCATATCATAAATTCACCATTGTTGATAGCTGTCGCTTGAGGACTAGCCGGATTACTTCATTATTCTTGACGGTTGGTGTGAAATGTTATTCTTCTTTTTCTAAGTTAAGACTAAAACCACAATCTCAGTTATGTGATTCTAATGTCCTTAGGTAAGATATAATTAATTTTTTTCCTTAAAAGAATCTGATTTGGTAGTAAACATATAATGTTCATGGTAATTGGTTAGAATAGTAAGCTTATCTAGTTCTTAGTTTTTTTTTTTTTTTATAAAACTGCAGGTTATCAATTTGACTATGCTTTTGATTGGACTCCAACTTTAGCATGTCAAGTCCATCAGGAAACTGATAAGGCAACCTGACAGGTTAAATAAAGTAAATTTGAATTTCTTTGTACACATTCATGATTTAATATTTAGAAATATGTGATTTATATCATCAAAAAGTTATATAAATTCCATATCGATTGTCTTTTGAGATCTCATTTTTCTCATTATATCGTTATTTTATTGTTTTGAAATGTATATGAAAAAAGTAGTGTCAGCTGCATTTGGATATTGCACGGGCCTTGCAATTTACAATCACTCATTTTCTGTTGAAATTTTATTTTTAAATTATTGAAGCTTCTACTGAATTTTTCATAACTTTATTTTTTTTTTAAATTTTCTTATTAAAACTATGTGTCCGGTGCACATGCATTGCACGTGCAGGGCTCCACTAGTTATTTATAAAATACAACTTTCAATAAGTGGAAAAAAAATATGGGGGATCCCTAAATCCACCCCTGCCTTTAGTCGACGTACCCAACTGTCTGATTGAGCATATGATTGATAATATATATAAAATGCCTAATATTTTTTTAAACTTGATTGTGTGTTTTATACTAGCTCATTCTAGCCAAATTCTATTCAATAGTATTTAACATCATTTCATGCTAGAAGAGCGCATTCAACATAAGTAATTTAGATTATCAATAGGTCGGCTCCTCATGAAATATCGCTTTTCCCACTCGCTATCGCTGAGATACACTGAAGATATGAACACCATGGAAAGGAGGATTTCCAAATTAATTATAATATTATAAAAAGTGGAGATTTTCTCCTATAACAATTGTGCACGTATTTTTTTTCGAGTGCAGTTAATTATAAGATTTTCATTTTTCTCTAATAATGGAGATTGAAAATCCAGCAGAATTCTAATGCAAACTTAGATAATGAAAAGTCAACATCACCAAATTTGGATAGCGGTCTCACCAATAATGTAGCTTCTCATCTTCATGCTTGTCGTTTCTGTTGATTCGGTTGGCAAGTTCTTTGGCTCGGAAACTGACACGTGTTGCAATGCTTTTGGAATGTTAAACTTTCGTGCTTAAAGACGAAACCAGCGATTTTGTAGTATGGAATGGAATTGACGCAGTTAGTAGAGCCCACTTTATTCCTATCCATTATCTCATCAATTAAAGTTATGGGCCTCATTAGAATTGATATCCACCATTGGATGAGGGCCTGTATGCTGCAGAATTTGTAAATTCTCTAAAAGCTGTTTGTAGTTGGAATTCCTAAATCATCCTCTCTACTAGAGCATCTAAAATTGCCTGGGAGGGTTCCAAATTTTAAAAGTTTTTCCTGACCTTTTAGATGGCTGGAAATCATTATTGAGAAAAAGTACGGAATAGCTCGTCTATTATTGTCTTTGAATTTCCAACCTTACAAATTCCAGCCATGAATTGCGTTATGGATGGACAATACATGAGCTCCCACATTCTGCAGCTCGGAGGAGAATATTTTCAACCAAGAGATTTTAGGTTTTTGTGGATTGGGTCTAGCCAAGTGTGACAATTCAAGTCTGATACGACTTTAGAAACACCGGCATATATACATAACAATATAAATTGACTGAGTAGGGCCCATTATTTTAAATACATACCACAAGAAGAATTACAACCACCTAATATCAGGGTTGGATGCATCAAGGTGGGCCATATAATCGATTATAAATGAAGTTGCACTGTTACCCTCATTGTAATTTCAAGGAGAATAGTTATCAAAACATGTCGACTATTTTTTACTATTTAAAACAAGATGTAATGGAATTAGGGGCAAATGTGTTCTCTCTCTCTCTCTCTCTCTCTCTCTCTCTATATATATATATATATATATATATACATATATATATATATATATATATATGTATCATCTCAATCGTAAACTGCCTCAAATCATCGTTTCCAACCCATCGATAGATCCAATCAGAACTTGATTTTCTAGTTTCGTCATGCTAGAAAAGAAGAATAATGACAATGATGCACTGTTTCAATTTAGGATAACATAAGTTGTAGCTTAAGAGAGCCCATATATATATATATATATATATTTCAAGCTTTGACAGCTTCTGTCAGCCAGTGTCTTTTATCCTTACAGTGTATGTGCGCAGAAAAGTGGTGATGGGTAGACAACTAGGGTATGTTAACGAGTATAGGCTTTTTTCTTTTTCTTTTTCTTTTTCTTTTAAATCAAGGTTTTGCTAGTTTCAAGCATATTCTCAATCCCATATATCAAGATTTCTCGTTTCTGATGGTAACAATTCTTCACCTTGTATAAACCCATACAAGAGTCAAGTATTTCATAGAACCAAAGAGATTGTTAGTTTGGAAATCTCAAAATATGCATAGCCATGAGACACTTAAACACATACTTAATTATCATGCAGGAATTCATTCTCACTTTTAGACCAGCAAAGACTTTGTGCAACACATGCGGTCAAGTATATGTTAAATGCAAACATAATAGATAAATTGCAGTCAAATGCTGCCTGAGAATTTTTCTTTTTTCTTTCTAGAGGATTTTAATGGGGAGATCCCCATAGACTTAACTTATGAAGACCAAAAAGGCCAGACACAAGTTAGACTTGCCTGGATCAAACTCTGAGAAACCTTTTTGCCAACTGAGATATGCTTATCCTAGAGATGGAAATTAGTCCGGTTAGAATTAGATCAATAAGCAAAGTTAACCCATAGTCGGCCTAAATTGAGGTAAGCATGCTTGTACTAGATCAATTTTTTCGTGTTGAGTCCATCATGTACTTGGTTTGAGAGAGCCTATTCCACCTCTTCCTATTCCATAATGAAACTCACTATTCATCTGTAAGGATCCGATTCCAAAAACCTAGATGATATTGATTTTTGACTGTAGGATTTAATTACGAGTGGACACCACCTTATTTGTTCACTTCTCTCTCACTAACTGCTTTATATTTCATGAACTTATTGTACCATTGAAGTAAAGTGAATGGTTAATTCAAGAGACAATAAAAAGAGAGGGGTCAAATAAAAAAATAATAAATTTTGAAAACCACCTCTTCCTTTTAACCAAAAAATATTCAAAATATACTTTCTCATGCCACTGCATGACAAGAAAAACTTGGGCCGTTCCTATACCAGACCAGGCTAGGCTGGGGAATGACCAAAATGACCCAACTTCTAAACTAGAAGCCTAGGCCCGGCCCAAGCTTGAGTCAAGCCTCAAGTTGCTGGCCTGAGCATAGCTTGGATGGAAAGGATGAAGCCTGAGCCCTACCCATGTTACACTTATAGAACAAAAAAAAAAAAAAAAAACAAGAAGAGTGTTTTTTTACAATGTCCTAGGCCAACTCAACTTTTCTGGTCATATCACCTTTTATGAGAGGTCATGGGTTTGAGTATTCTCATTACTTCTCCATTCCCTCCCTTACAATTATATATATATATATATATTTAGGCCGAGTAGGGATTTTGGATCTCAACCACTTAGTCCAAATAAAAATAAAATAAAAAGTCTAGGTACGACCGACCTATTATAACATAAACCCCATGCCTGACCCAACGCAGACCGGCCCGATCCATGAGCACCCTTACAAAAAACACTACTTTGTAAAGAAGCTACTCTCTCTCCCCTTTTGATTTGAACTTTTAGTTTTGTTCTTTCTTGTATTAACCATTCACTTCACTTGGAAACTTAGGGATGACCCAATGCTAAAGGCTTCCACTCCCATTCCACCCACCAGGGATTGATCTCTTTGGGTGGCTTTAGTCCCCTCCAACTAGGCCATTGAGCCAAGCCAAAAAAAAAAAAACCATTCACTTCACTTGACCGGTAAGTAAATATACGAAACAAGTGATTTAACGTGTAGTTGTTGTGATTTGATATTATTGCTTTTAAATGTTAATCATATACATGCCCATCCATCATTGCGTGGACTAAAGCCCCAACTCGTGACCCGACCAGAAAAAAAAGGAGGGGCTTGTAAGTTTACTGCTTTATGTGTGAGTGGGATAGCTGCAAATGCAAGGAAAACTTGCAAATGCGACTTTACCATGCAAATGCAGCTTTTCGTCTATTTAGATAAATGGAAAATTTGCAAATGCGACTTTACGGCCTATACGAGCAACGGTACAACTGCATGAGTGCATATATGCCCATATTTGTTTAGACAAAAATTGTAAGTGATAGGGATTTGTGGCGCCGATGTCAAATCATGTCCTTGAGCATTTGGTATTCTCGGTGTATTGCTAGAATCCGAATACCAAGGTAGTCTCTATTCCTTCTCGAGAAACTCCACCCTAGAGGTGGGATTCCACTTATAGGCCAGCCCAGCTAGGCTTGGTCCGTGTCATGCATTGTCCAACTCGGCTGTCGGCCTAAAATGAATCGTGGGTACAACTTAGGTCTTGTCGTGTTGGGTCATGCCGCTCAAGGGCCAGCCCACATGCCCACCCTAATTCTTTAAATATTTATTTAAGTTTTTTTCTTATATAAATTAAAAGAGACTTTATGGACTTTTTGGATTTTCAGCTTGAAATATAGTTGAGATTACTATAATAAATATACAAACATTGATTTTAATTCAAAAATGAAAAGTAGAAATTTAATTATTTGAAGTTTTATATTCATTTATATAAATAAAGTATTTATTTTATATAAATGTCGGGCTGGGCCTAACTAGGCCTTGCCTCAGCCCAAGCACCCCGACCGAGCATGGCACGGCTGGCACTCTAGGTCATGCTATGCCATGCCACGGCTAAGGGCCCCCTCGCCCAGCATTGCTTGTGCCAACATGATCAATGCAATCAACGGGCCGTGTTGGGCCATGGCCAGAAAAAATCCATCCCTATCCGGCCCAATTTACGCCTCTAGTCCGCCCGATAATGAGATTGGATCGGATCCATCAGGACCTGTTTCTTGCAATAGGATCCAATTCCAGACAAGGTACCTAGCCCATCTCCTGTTTGCACCGAGAATCCCACGGCTCCAACTCGGATTGGGCAGGTAATTGCCTGCGGTCCCTTTTCTCTCTCCTCTGTTTTGATTTGCAACAACGGCGGCAGTAACCAATTTCGTCTCCCATCTGATCTTTACAACACCTTGAGATTGCACATGATCTATTGCTCCTTCCTTATCTGTGACCCGTGAACCAAGAAGGGAATAGATGGGTTTCTCCATGGATTTGCACCAAAAGTGAGAAATTTCACGCACTTTTCTTTTTTGAAAATTTCTTGTAAAACAGTGAGTTCTTTGCAATAGGAAAGATAAGTTGGACAGAATTATTGCCCAAGACCATGCAGGTCAATCAGTTTAGGCGCATGGAAAAGATGAAATGGACGCTAATTGTAATGGGTTCTTATTTCATTCATGTAATTAAGCTACAGGTCTACTTTCACTACAACAATGTGCACTTTTAGCGACGTTTTTTAGCGACGCTTTTATAAATTCATCGCTAAAAGTAGGCTTTCACCGACGTATACAATTTCGTCGGTAAAAAATATATTTTTGCCGACGTTTTATGGAAAACATCGTTAAAAGTTAGACTTTTACCGACGTTTAATATAAAATGTCAGTAAAAGTGTTGTTTTTACCGACGTTTTATGTAAAAACGTCGGTACAAGTCATTTTTAAGAATTAACTTGTTTTTAGGAAAATTAAAAATCGAAGATTATTACCGACGTTTCGTAAAACGTTGGTAAAATCCCACTTTCAGCGACGCTTTGTGTAAAACGTTGGTAAAATTATGGTTTTTAACGACGTTTTACCATAAAACGTTGGCAAATCTAAATTTTAGAATTAACTAATTTTTAGGAAAATTAAAAATTGAAGCTTATTACCGACGTTGCATGAAACGTCGGTAAAATTCTACTTTTAGCCCACGCTTTATGAAAAAACGTCGGTACGATGCTGGCTTTTAGTGACGTTTTCTATAAAACGTCGGCAAAGTTCAATGGCTAGTCTAATGGTTTTTTAGTTTTAACTTTTTTTTTAAGAAAAGTAAAAATAGAGATTATTACCGACGAATTACAAATTGAAACAAGGGAAGATGATGAATGACTAGTCTAATGGTGGAATGTCGGTAGCAAGGGCAGTGGTGCAGCGGCGTAAAAATACAGGTGGTGGTGTGCCTTAGGGAAGGCATTGGATGAAAATATTGATGAAAGTATGAAGAGATGAAGAAAAAAATTATGGAAAAGGGGAAGATGTTGCTGGTCGTCAAAGAGGAATGGGAGAAGATAGATTCACGTGCAGCCCCTTTTTGGCTCCTTTTATGTATTTTTGATTACTTGGCTTGCTAGGTTTTGATTTGGGTAAGGATTAATAATGTGGCTCCAAGTTGAATTAGGATTAAGAGGGTTTTGAGAGAGTTTCTAGGGGTTGGCCCACAATCTTAGTGAAAATAAGATTTTTTTTATCACATGCAACTTCCTCTCTTGGGCCCAATTTTCTTCCAAATAAATTTCAAATCTAAAAATCAGATTTGCAAAAATGCAATTCTAATTTGAATGCATTTGGACCCCACTTGGAGTATATCATCTTGAACCTTCATGGCTTTGGACATGTAAAGCCTCTTTTGGATTTTTTTTTCTTTGTTTTCTTTTCTTTCTTGATTCAAGATTCAAAATTTGAATCTTAAATTTTATCTTCAATCATGGCTTGGACGTCCAACTTGGAATGGATAAGTTTGGGAAGGCAAAGTGTTGGATGTGTGATATCTCCTTTGGATAACTTCTTGGCTTGCAAAAATTTCTAAATATTTGTCTGAAATCCAACTAGTAGAGTTCTTAAGGAAACCTGGACTCTTTGGATTTGAATTTATCTTGCAACTTCTGAGTTACTACCCTCCGTATTTAGGACTCTGAAATTTGCTTTAATCTATCCAAATCTAGGCCCACTTCCTCTCTTAAGAAATTCCTCAAATTATATCTTGGCTTAAATAATTTCAAATCTGAAATTCAGATTTGTATTATCAATTGGAACACATGATGGGCCTCACTTCTGTGTGCAATTTTTGAAATTTTCATACCTTGAATGTCCTTCATATGGCTGGATTATCTTTTGCATTTTTTTTATCTTATTTGTTTGGCTTGAATTGAATCTTCAAACTAGGGCAGTGTGAACCACATGCAGAGCTTCAATGCCTTGATTTTCCTTTTTTAATTCTTCAATTGATTTATCACTTCCGCAGGTCCCAAAAAATTGATTTTCCATATAAAAATACTGATGAATTACAAAACGTCAGTAAAATTGACTTTTAGCAACGTTTCCTTGAAAACCGTCGGCAAAGTTTAATTTCATTATTAACTTCATTTTTAGGGAAAATAAATATCAGAGACTAATATCAGGGCAAAATGAACTTTGAGCGACGTTTTTTGTAAAATGCCGCTAAAGTTTAATTTTATTTTTAGAAAAAATTAAAATCAGACCTTTACCGACGAATTATTTTTTTACCAACGAAACTTAACGTCGGAGAATTTATTACCGACGTTTAATTTAAAACGTCGGTATATCCCTTTGTTTTTTCCCACTGAAATTTTCCCACTCCCGCCACCAAAAGCCCTCTTTTCTCCTCTCTCCCCTGCACTCTCTCCGTCTCTCTTGCTCACTCGATCTCTCTGCTCCCTCTCTCTGCTTTCTCTGTCCCTCTTGCTCGATCTCTCTATTCCCTCTCTCTGCTCTCTCTATTTTCTTTCTTTCCCTCCCTTCCCCGCCATTTTCTTTCTTTCTCAATCGATTGGCCTCTTCGATTTTGTAAGGTCCCCAAAAATGGCCCCTCGTTCCCTGCCGATGAAGCCATGAAGATTCCCTTCTCCATCGCCGCATAGGAGGCTATGGCAACTGGATCACTGTATAGGGGAACCCCATCCTTGCCTAATGATATGGATATGACGTCAACACCGTCGGCGATTGCTTGGTCTATTCCGGCGAGAATGTCCGCCATGGAGCTCCCTTCATCCCACAGGACCTTGTACATAGCTACATGTGCCCGTGGTGCCATCCCTCTGGCAGTTCCTGGGGCATATCCAAAGTAGGATGCACCTTCAGCATACCCCCCTGCTGCGGTTGATGATGTGTGTGTCCCATGTCCATCTGTGTCACGGGCAGAATTGACACTGATCGTGATATTGGGATTGCTGGCTTGGAGTCCTTTGTTGAAGAAGCGCGCGTCGATGAGTTTCTTATTGCAATTGGATGAATTGAACAGGGTGCCTTCTTCTTCTTCTTCTTCTTCTTCACAAAAAAAAAAAAAAAAACACAACGGCAAAGGAAGGCCGAAAGACAGACAACAACCTCCATTTTATTTGCAACCTAATGAGTTTCTGTTCATTTCCTTGTTTTGAAGGAGTAAATGGTGGTATCTTTCTTGCATTTTCCTTTCTTGTCTATCTCTATCATTTTATTTTCTGAGAGAAAGTTGTTGTCTTGCATGTGGGTTTTCATCGATTTATTGATTTTGTTGCTCTGCTCCATCAAATCTAAATATCCATGAGATTTATTCTTCGGGAAGTTCATTGTTGATTTGGGTTTTATGGGCATGTTTAGATTTACATATAGTTTATTTGTTTCTGAAGTATTTTTGGCGTCTGAGTTCAATTCCGGATTTGAAGATCTGAAATTTTATGATATGGGTTTTGATTATAACATAGGGATACTTTATGATATGGGTCTTGATCAGTTTCAAGATTGTTAGTGACTTTAAAAGAAAGAGAAGACCTAGTTCACTTTGTTATAGTAAGCGGTTGTTTGTATATGTGGAAACAGGTGTAGAATCTCCATTTTCTTGACTTGGGTCTGTTTGGATGAAGAGAAATGAAAAAAAAAAAAAAAAACGTCTCCTTCTGTGACAGTTTTCTCCACATCCAAACGACCCCTAAGAGGATCTCATTTACAAGCTTCTGTTTGATATATATATATATATATATATATCTTTTATATAATTCCCTTGCTTTCATCAGGGATTTTAGAAGCTGAACAGGTTTTGAAAAATGATTATGTTTGAATGTAATAATTAAGGTTAGTTAATTGACTATTCTTTGCATATTTAAGTAGCCTGTTCCTTTTTGCAGTTCAAGTAGATTGCATATTGTTAATGGGATTTGGTGAGACATCACGTCTTGCCTTATCTTACTTAAACTGCTATCATCTCAAGTGATAATGATTTGGGATAATCATGATCAAATTGAGGAGAATTTCAATCACCATGATACCTCTGTCGTTCATTCAGGTACATTTCCCTTTCGATTTAATGTAGTGGGCTGGTTTTCTATTGATTTTATTGATGTTTATTAATTAGTTAAAAAAATCTTTCTTTTATATTTTATTTCCTGCTGTGTGGGGGGTGGAGTTCTGCTGCTCTTTCATTTTGTGCAGGATGTTTTGTTTTTTTGTTTCTAGTTTCTCCTTTGTTGGCTGTCCCGTTTGGTGTTTTGCTGTTGTGGCTTTAGAGAGCTTGTAAGTTTTGTAATCCGGTGTGGTTGTGCAGAGTTGTGTTGGGTTGCTTCGGTTTTGTTTGCCAATTGGGGTTGGCGTTTTTTTGTAAGCCTCCCCTTGCAGTTTTCTCTCTGTTTTTTGGGGCCTTTTGCCCACTTCCCTCTTTTTCTTTGATACAATTTTACCTTTAGAGTGTGTTTGGCATTGTTGCTCTGCTATGTTCCGGTGTTTCCATGGGCTACTCAAAATGGGCTTTGAATTGTGGCAGTGATGAACGAAGGAATCGAAACCCAAAACCCCTTTTCCAATTTCTGATGCTATACATCAACCCAGACGACCCAGGCCCCTCTTAACTTCTTCATAATACCATCAAACTTATGTTTTTTCTGACGCAATACATCTACTTACATCTCTGATGCTACACATCAACCCAGACCATAAATACCAGACCCCTCTAACTTCTAACCTCTAACGTCTGGTATTATATTCTATAAGACCTAGGCCCCACATTTCTGATGCTATACATCTACTCACATTAGCTAGATCCATGGTTGTCATTGCCTTTTTCTGTCTTCAAATGCGTGGCATCCACTGATAGAATCAAAGGCTCCAATACCAATTGAAACAGTCTCTGAATATATTGTTTTATGTGGTATGGATAAATGGGTTTCTGTATGTGTTTTCTTTGGGTTCAATGAGTGATCCATGGTTATATGGAAAGCTGGAAATTAAATTTGCTCCACGACCTCCAAGCAAAGAAAGAAAGGTTTTCAAGGCATTGCATGTGGTGCTTCATACCGTTCCTTTCAAGAGAAATCTTATGGTGTCTTAAATATAAAACATTGAAGCTCTCTCTCTCTCTCTCTATATATATATATATATGGTCCATAAATAAACAATAGAAGAACATTTTAAAATTATATATATTTAAAATTTCCAAATGTTGAAAATGGTAGATTTTGAGTCTTTCCAAATCTCTATATGAGCTCTCTGAGTGAGCCAATAAAAAAATCCAGATGCAAATTTTAATTTGTAGGGTTAGGAGCATGTTTGTAACGTGTATTGATGGGCACATGGACACATAATATGCATATAATGTGGCAGTTTAAATACTATCTTACTTAAGCATAATAAGAGAGGCCTTTTATGGTTTAAAAAAGCATCACATACTCTGTAGAAGAAGATAGCAGAATTTGGTGTTTAGTAGCCATACTTAGCACTTACTGATTGAGTTTGAGAAAATAGCCATTGTTTTTAATTTATATCAACCATCATATTACCATGGAAGATGAGATGAAATAGATTAAATGCATTATAGCAATCTTTTCTTAGATTTGAGATAAATAAGCTTGGAGAATTCAAACACCACTTTATTTTGAACATTAATGATATACATGGTCCTATTGGCCTGATCTAATTGATAATGCAATTTTAAGATCTTTGATGTTATGATCTATTTTAATGTTTACTATAATTTTATCATCTGCAATTTTGTGCAGTCGAATGTAATTAGGTTCTGGTGGTTTATGGAAGTCTCATAGCTAGCTACATGTGTCAAAATCAGTCCACGAACCAAGGTGATCATGAATACATGCTAGGAGCTTCTTTACCATAACTAGTTACCGGTAAAGAGATAAACATGTAATTTGTAAATGCAAGTGCAGGGCAACCAAATTCAATTATCCAAATGAGGCCTTAGAACACTGAATCGTTTTTCTGGCCCCACAAAATGGATCTTCATGTATGGAAGTAGGGGTGGCAGTGGGTTTGGGTTGGGTTTAAAGTAATGAATATGTGCACGGCCAGCATGCACCTTCTAGCCCAAACGAGTTGCGTTGGGACAAGATTGGCTGGTCGAATACTGAATAAGTAGGGTTTTGGCTGCTATAGTAATGGTATTAAGCTCTAATACCTACTAAGGGTTTTGGCTGCTATAATATTGGTATTAAGCTCTAATACCTATGTAGGTTTTTTTTTTCTTTATTTTTATTGTACGTTTTTAAAATTTTTAATATATTTTACCGTCACCCAAAAAAAAAAAAAAAAAAAGAATAGTATTGACTCATCCTGAGGCCAGAGCCAAAGCCAGACCCATTTATGTACCAAGTTGAAAATGTTAGCCTAACTCATAATTCCTGCATAGGGTACGGGTTGGGTCAGGAATCACCACACTGGTCGATACTATATGAATAAATTTTATATCTCACTTGTCGTTAAGCATCATCAGGTAACCAGTACACACAATTGGCAACTGGGGTTGTACAAAAATTATGGAAAACACATGGAAATATCTTTTCATTATTCCGGGGAAACACAGACTTACATTATATTAGGACATAGGAGAGAGTGCTCCTGACTGGAGGACCCCACATAGATGATAGTAAGTAGATGGAGCTTATACATTTCATGAAGATGAGACAGGGAGGACTGATTTCAGATGAAACTTCAACATTGTCAGTTGATGGTGAAGCTTCCTCCTTGGGAGTTGGGGTCCCATGTTAATGCTGCGACCTCCATCTGCTTTGTTAGCTCCTTGGACTTGTGGATTGTACTTGCCCCCGCCAGTCTGAACATTCTTAGTTGTGAAAGTCTAACACTATGTTTGGGAAGGGGGGAGGGGAGGGGAGGGGAAATTTGAGAGGAAAGGAAAATGAAGGGGAGGGAAAATTAATTTTACCTCTTCTTGTTTGGAAAGTCAAAAAGTAGGGGGAAGAAAAGTGAAAAAGTATAATTTTATTTATTTGTGAGATAGAGGGATAAAGACCATTTTATCCTTAGAGGGATAAAAGTTTCAATTGAGAAAAAGGGCATTTTAGTAATTTCCTCACCTTTCCCCTCCTTTCCCCTCATTTTCCCCCTATTTTGGGGGGAAAATTTTTGTGTGGGCCCCACTCACTTTTTCCCTCCATTTTCCCCTCCCCCACTTTCCCTCCCCGCTTCCCAAACACCCTCATTTTTCATTTTCCCTCCATTTTTCATCCTTTTTTTCCCTTCCCACATTTTCCCCTCTATTCCAAACGATGGGTAAATGGACAAACTTTTGGAACCGGTCCGTGGACCGATCCCAAAGTTCCCATCGATGGGAACTTTGGGACCGGTCCAAAGTCGGTCCATCTATCACAGCTCTTCTTAGTTTTGTTATTCGCCTGGGGTGGTGGTGTCTTCTTAGAGCTCCCGAGACTAAATTGAATGTCCTGCGCCATCAGCCATGAAATGGTTAGGTACTCGAAATTGAATCCATAAACAGGCGAGACACACATGATGGTAGGAAATTGTCTCTGGCCAATAGCAAGAGTCTTTTTGGGCAAATCTCCTTTCCCAGAAGTATTTAACCAATTCCTCATTCAAAAATTGCACCCCTAAAGTCAAGGATTCCACTCTTCGGAGGAAAATGCTGCTTCACCGACCTTGTATCCTTGAAAATCTGTTCTGGAATGTTGGGGATGGAACACACATCGATGCCTTCACTGATAGATGGATCCCTGCTCTTGGCGAGGAATATCCGTGTCCGAGTAGATCAGGCCATCAGAATACACAAATGCCACCAACTACGGTTAGTAGCTTCATTAGCAGGGACGGGGTTGATCGCCCAAGCTGGAACACAGCAGCACTTCGGCTTTGGTGGGATGAGGAAACGGTCAGAAGTATCCTTTCAATCCCTTTAGGTGGCAGAGACAATGCTTGCTGGCGTGATGAGAATGCAGGCACATGCCCCTCTAGCTCCCTTTACAGATTCCTCACGTTGTCACCGCCAGGACCTAACATGCCTTGGTTTAGGCTCTGGCACCTTCCGATACCTTCCAAAATAGAACTCTTTCTATGGAAGGGTCTTCAAAAGAGATTAGCACTGCGGGCACGCCTACAGAAATTTATTCCTTCCATTAACCCTTCCTGTGTCCTCTGCCACCTTCAATCTGAAACAATTGATCACCTGTTCTGTTCTTGCACTGCTACGATTAATCTCTGGCAATCCATGGAACGATCCCATCTGATTGATAAACAGCCTCAGCCTCCGCTAAATAATTGGTTCTGGGACCAACCCCCTGATGCCCAAGTGATGCTGGCCTGGATGTGGTGGTATCTTTGGAAAGCCCGAAACCACATTATTTTTCGCCATCAGCCATGGCACCCAACATCTATCCTGAAACAGATCTCCAAGGCTGCCCATGAATGGCAGATTGCAAACTATGCGATGAACGGCGTCATCACAAATCAAATGCCCCTGGAAACGTGGATGCCTCCACCTCCAACCCACCTCAAACTTAATGTGGATGGCTCGTTCCATCATCAGAGTAACACTGCTGGTATTGGGGGCATTATTCGAGACCACCATGGTTCGTTAATCCGAGCGTTCGCTGCTGCGATCGTGGCGGATTCCGCTGTAGAGGCGAAAATTCAAGCCCTTCTTCAGGCATGTAATCTTTGCATCCAGCTCCAAATCCGGAATATTATCTTTGAAGGCCACTCATTCTTGGTTTGGAACAACCTTATCAAGGAGGCTGGTATGCCATGGAAAATTATGCCCCTCTGGAAGGAAGTCCGTGACACTTAATCAAAAATTCCGAACTGGCAATTCGCCCTCATAAGACATGGATCCAATAGGATGGCTGACCCTCTTGCAAAATTGAAACCTCCTTAGGTAATCATATTTACCAATTCTCTTCCGATTAATTTACAAGCTATGTACTTGTAGGAAATTTGTTTACAGGATGGGCAGCAGCGGAACATGGGAGTTTTGCATCGGGAAGCAACCCAAATGGTGTCCAGCTGGCAAGAACATCATGACGAAGTTTTGAATATCTCGGATGGGAGTAGCAATTAATGTTTCTTTGTATGACCTTTGGGTCTTATTAGCTACCTGTTTTATCACTGGTCCCTTGGGACCCTCTGTTTTTCCTATTGGCTTTTAATACTACTCCATACTTCAGCAAAAAAAACAAGACATAGGTGGAGTTCATTTTATCATTGGTCCGGCAATCTACTTATCAAGCTCGTTGTGCAATAGAAACAGGGTCTAGCCTTCCCCTTTCTTTCTTAACTAGAAAGTGAAGGGATGGAGGGCTCCCCCCACCCTGGATGAGCACGGATCTGGTCTCTCACTCCACCCATGTGAGAGTCTCCTTTCTTCTGACGTACAAGTCTTTCATCCCCTTGTGTGCGGATGTCCTCTCCTCACGTGTTCAAGTGCTCTCATGGCTCTTAGCTCTCTCCCTCAGCTCAGCTGGTTTATCAAAAATAAAATTTATTTTCTGTTTTTTTTTCTTTTTTGCTGTTATATAATGTTAATTAAAATTTGTGGACATTGCTTTTGGAATCCAAAACCAAAAACACCCTTAGGGCCCATAATGTCATTTACTTTAACTTTGCTCTTTACCAAAAAAGGAAAAAAATTTGCAAGAGAACCTTGGTAGAGAGAAAAGGAGAGAATAAGACCATGGCAAAGCTACTTAATTAAGAAGAAATGGTCTTGAAGTAGAATTGAGAAGTTGGAAACTGGCCTTGTAGATCATTTGGCCTCCAATCCAGTACTTCATATAGATATCAATTCAATCGGCGTCTTCAGAAATTGAAATTGACATATGAATGCACATTAGGGCGGTTGCATCAATTCAGGGGGCCCACACCTTATCGCCATAGTGGATATTTCTGATATGAATAAGATGGAGAATAAAGTGAAAAGAATATAATGTCCTGGTCACATACATGGTTGAGTGTTCTGCATCTCACTAGCGCGCCCAAGATAATGGCACGGATTTTTATTGACCGTTAAGTGGATAATTATTTATAAAATATCAATTTTAGTAAGCAGAAAACAACAAAATATAATTGATAATATATATATATATATAATACCTAATTTCTTTTTTATACTTTATCGCGTGTTTTATGCCAGTTCAATCTAGCCAAATTCTATCCAAAACTATTTAACATCATTTTATACTAGAGGAGGGCATTCAAAATAAGTAGCTTAGATTATAAATAGGTCGGCTCCTCACGGAATATCACTTTTCTCACTCGCTTATGATATCAGCAAGTTACACTGAGGATCGGAACTCCATGAAAAGGAGGATTTCCAAATTAATTATAATATTATAAAAAGTAGAGATTTTTGAGTGCAGTAAATTCAAAGATTTTTTTATTTTTCTCGAATGATAGAGATTGAAAACCCAGCGCGACACTAATATGCAAACTTAGATATATAATAGATAACAAAAAGTTAACATCTCTACATTTAGATATTGGTCTCACCAATATTAATGTAGCTTCTCATTTTCATGCTTGTCGTTTCTTTTGTTTCGGTTGGCAAGTTCTTTGGCTCAGAAACTGACATGTGTTGATATGCTTTTGGAATGATAAACTTTCATGCTTAAAGACGAAACCGAGTATGACAACGATTTTGTGTTATGGAATGGATTCGCCGGAGTTAGTGGAGCCCACTTTATTCCTATTCATTATCTCATCAATTAAAGTTATGGGCCTCATTAGAAGTGATATCCACTGTTGGATGAGGGCTTGTATGCTGTAGAATTTGTAAATTCTCCGAAAGCTGTTTGTAGTTGGAATTCCTAAACCATCCTCTCTTCTAGAGCATGAGGTTCCAAATTTCAAAAGATTTTCCTGATTTTTTGGACAGTTGGAATTTGTAATTGAGAAAAAGTACAGTCATGAATGCACATGAGAGCTCCAAAAATTCCCACAGACAGCTCGTTTATTATTGTCTTTGAATTTTCAACCTCACAAATTCCAATCATGAATTGTGCTATGGATGGACAATACATGAGCTCTCACATTCTTCAACTCGGGGGGAATTCAATCAAGAGAATTTAGGTGTTTGTGGATTGGGTCTGGCCAAGCTGTGACAATTCAAGTTTGATCTGACTTTAGAAACACGGGCCTATACACATGACAATATAAATTGACTGAGTAGGGCCCACTATTTTAAATACATGCCACAAGCAGAATTACAACCACATAATATCAGGGTTGGCTGTATCAAGGTGGGCCATATCATCGATTATAAATGAAGTTGCACTGTAACCCTCATTGTAATTTCAGGGAAATTAGTTATCAAAAAATGTCGACTATTTTTTACTATTTAAAACAAGATATATGGTAGAGTCCGTGAGCTCCATTGGGTCTAATGAAGCTAACAAAAACTGTTTGAGGGTGAGCCATCAACAAAAGATCAAGTAAATTGCGGTCACATTTGGCAATCAAATCCTCAGGATTTTCTCACAAGTTTTTAATAAAGGTTTGGTAAACTCTCGTTTGTGATTTTTCTAAGAACATGAGCCAATGGAAATGCTCAAATTGTGAGGGTGGTTTTTAGGCCCAACCCTCGGTCTTGGGATTTTGAAATTCTCGAATGTTTTAATTTATGTTTTGATATTAATTTTTCTCAGCTATGGGCATCAATAGTATACACACCAAATCTTGGAATTCATACCAATTATACAAATGCACGCTACCGCCTACCAAACGTTCTTGAATATATATATATATATATATATATATTTGAAAAGTAAGTTAGTTCTTTATTTTTTGTAAAAAAATAATATACATAAAAGGAGCTCTAGAAACCCAAAGTTGGTCTTGACGTTGCTAAATATTTCCAACTCTAGCTAAATGATGTAAGGCAGTGAAACGTAGGACCACAAAGTTTCTGTTTTGATTATAGCATTCTTGCGCTCAAAGTCTCTATTTTGATTATTTTGCATTGTTTTCCTCAGTGTGATAGATGCATAAAATGAGGTCCGTTCAGGTCTTACACTCATGGGCCCCACTCGAAAACAATACCAATCACAATCAAAAGAATGATTTTTTTTTTTTTTTTTTGTGAGCCAGAAACATTCTGATAGGAGTCCGCATCACAGATGAAAAATTAGATTCTTGATTGATCAGAGAGGATTTTTAACAAAAAAAAAGATGATCAGAGCGAATAATTTTCCTACCTATTGCCACCATTGGTATGGTTGGCAACACTGGTCACAGTTCCACCGCTTCTCTAGAAGCTCAGCCTAGGGGTGAAAATTTAGGCGGGCGGCCTAAGCCCGGCACAAAAAGAACCATGCTTGGGCCATGCCAGGGCCCGTTGACTTGGTCAACGAGTCGCCCCATTGGGCCGTGCTGGGCAAGGGGCTGCCAGGCCCAAGGCACGGCCCAGCCCGGCACGGTTAAAATTCGTGCAGTGCTGGGCTAGTGCCCCAAGCCCGCGGGCGGCCCAGCACTGCCCGAGGCACGTCTAGGCACGGCCAGGCCCAGGCATAGCCCACTGGGCCCAACAACTATATTTTTTGAAAAAATCACCCCCCCGCACCCTCTCAAAAAACGGTCCAAAGGGTTTTTTTTTACACTTTTAACCCCCCCAACTGCTATAAACGGTCAACTCAAAAAACAGTCCAAAGGGTTTTTTTTACACTTTTAACCCCCCCAACTGCTATAAACGGTCAAATGGGGGGGGGGGGGGGGTTTTTTTGATCATACCCCCCAACTACTATAAAACGGTCATATGAGGGGGTATTTTATGTCATTTTATCACTTAGGAATTCTATAAATAGCCCCTATTCTTCTCATTTCTCACACTCCCTCTAAAGTTCTAAAGCTCTAAGCTCTCTTAAGTCTCATTCTAAAGTCTAAGCTCTCTATACAAAGTTCTCTAAGAAGTGAAGAGTGAGGGTGACTTCTCTAAAGTGGAGGATTCAACTAAGAAGAACTTCTCCATTAGCTCTCCCTCCCTCATAAAGGTATTTATTATCTTTAATTTTGAGTTTTATTTAGTAATAATATACATAGTAATATTATCTATTAAGTCTCATCTTCTCCCATTTCTTATATAAATTATCACAAAAAACATTCGATACATAATTATTTTTAAAATTTTTTTTATCTTTTATTTAGAGAAATGGCTGGACCATCACAACCTTTCAACCTTGACTTCTCTCTAAATGAGGAAGATCCTGAATTTTTTCATTTAGATCAAAGTCATGGCATAGAAGTAGAAAGCAATAGTCCCGAAAATCCTGCATTTTCGGTTTCTACAGTTAAAAAGAAGAGAAAATCAAGATTGACTTCTCCTGTATGGACTTATTTTGTTAAAGTTACTGTCCCAAGTCCCATTGGAGGAATAGAGGAAAAGGCACAGTGTAAATTTTGCAAAGATTTCCTCAGTGGCAAATCATCAAATGGCACTGGCCACCTTAGCAGACACATGAAAAAGTGAATGCGCAAACACACGAATACCGCTAACGATGGGGAAAAAGGTGGGATGGTTCAAACACAACTTTCTCAAATAGATTCATCTGGCAGTTTAGGAGTTTTCAATTATGACCCTATTAATGCTAGATATCAACTTATTAAATTTATAATTTGTTGTCAATATCCATTTATACTTTCCGAAGACCGATGTTTTGAAAGATTTTTTAGGTCTGCCTTTGTTCCCTTATGGCAGAAAATATCTAGAGTTACTGCTAGAAATGATGCAATAAAAACTTTTTTGAAAGAAAAAGAGAATTTAAAAAATATTTTTGAAAATTTACCTGGAAAAGTGGCTTTAACTTCAGATTTATGGACCTCTAAACAAAATTTGGGGTACATTGCAATCACATCATATTATATTGATAGTGATTGGGTGATGCAGAAAAGAATGATTTCATTTTCTATGCTAGAATTTCCACACACTGGTGCTAGAATAGGGTCCACCATCCTTGAAAAACTTAGAGAATATAAAATTAAAAATAAAATAATTTCTATAACTTTAGATAATGCAAGCACTAACAATGTTGCAGTAGATTTACTAAAGCATTCGATTCAACTTGATTTAAATGGAGATTTATTTCACAACAAATGTGCATGCCACATTATAAATCTTATCGTACAAGTAGGGGTGAAATTAATTAGAGAAGATTTAGAGACTATTAAATGGATTGTAGGATACATTTTTTGGTCTCCCTCGCGAAAACAATGGTGGAGGGATATATGTGTAAATTTAAATCTAAGACCAAAGAAAATATCATATGATGTAAAGCATAGAATATTGAATTTTACCTATAAAATGTTAAAAGAATCATGTGCCTATAAAATGGCACTAAATCAATATTGTCGACTTTATTTGGAGCATGAAAATATTTTTATAAGTGATGATAAATGGACCCTTCTTGAGATAATAAGAGATTTTTTAGAAGTTTTTCATGATGCAACATTGTTTTTTTCCGGCATATATTATCCCACATCTAATCAAGCTTTAGCCCATTTTTATGAAGTAAGTCTTACTTTTAAAAAGTATCGAGATTTTCCAATTTTTCAACTCATGTGTGTACAAATGGAGGCAAAGTTTTCATCATATTGGAGAATAACTCCTTTAACATTTTGTATAGTTGCTGTATTAGACCCTAGATTGAAATTACAAGGTTTAGAAACCCTTCTTGATGAAATAAACTCTAATATGAATACAACTAATATAAATGACAAGACAACAATTAAGACACAATTAGAAACACTTTATTTGGATTATGCTACCCGATTAGGTAAATCCATAGCACCCACGGTCCCAACAGGCCCTCCCCAAGTACATAAAGGAAAAAAGAAGGCTATTTGGAGTATTATGAGGAAATCCCATGGAAGTAATTCCTCTTCTTCCTGAGGATCTTACAACCTTAATGAATTAACAATGTACCTGGGGAGTGATCTTGTTGCAATCTCGGATGATGAAGAAGATGATTTTGATCTTTTTGCATGGTGGAAATCATTCGAAACTAAGTTTCTCGTATTTTTCGCCATAGCTCGTGATATACTAACAATACCAGCGTCTACAGTTGTATCAGAGCATGTATTTAGTGCAAGTGGGCGCCTTATTGACCCCAGGAGGACTATGCTTATAGAAGAAACCGTTGAGACCTGCATGTGCTTACGGGATTGGTATTAAGCACAGGATATGTAACAACCCCCCGATGATGATGAGATCGAGATAGAAGACAAGTTAACGGCGTTACATATATCATAGTATAATTTATTTTTTTTAGAATGTATAATATGCTTTCAATTTGTAATTTATTTTTTAGAATGTATCATAGGTTTTTAAGGTTGTAATTTATTTTTTAGAATGTATCATAGGTTTCCAAAGTTGTAATTTATTTTTTAGAATGTATCATAGATTTTTAAAGTTGTAATTCTTTTTTCATTTATCAGAAGGTTTGAATTTCATTATATATATATATATTGATCCAAGTTCTAACTTGTAATTTTTTTGAACTTTTGTAACTTAAATTTCAAGGAAATACAATTTATTTGATGTATTTTTTCAAAACATCATTAGTGTTATTCTACTTGTTATTTTTCTTAATTCCTTTATTTTAATGAAATTGGTCCAAGGCTAAGAGTGAAGAGTCTAAGTCTCTAAGACTTAAAGAATTTAAAAAAAAAAAAAATTAAAAAAAGGAAGGGGGATATGTGGGCCGCCCATGGGCTGCACGGCCCAGGCCTGACTGGGGCCCGGCCCAGCACGGCACGACCAGAACCATGCCCTGGGCCGTACTGGGCTGACCCCAGTGGCCTTGGGCTAGGCATGACATGGCCCGCATAATTATCATGGGCCGTGCCGGTCCGGCCCGGTCACGACTGGGCTTCTCTTAAGTTGGTCGTGCCGTGCTCAGCCACATCACGCCTCGTCATCACGGCATCGTCATCACGGCATCGAAGCCAAAGACGTCCCGTCTGATGATCATGTAAACCTACTTCCAACAAGGGCATCCAAAGGACCACCTCGATCTCACCATCGTAGTCATATTCTATAGCCGACCTCATCAGAGAGGGTTGGGAAGCAACCACGTGATGCAATATCAAACTGCCTTGATGCATTTTGATAGTTAAGGCAACGTGGCCCAATGAACTGCTATGTTTTTCCTTGCTGCCTAAGGCACTTGCTCAGATAAATACATGTAAGGCCTTGGGCCATTTGTACGAATGAAAAATAAAAAGTGAAATGGCTATAGTGTATAAAAAAAGAATAGTGTGAGTGTATTTTGTGGTGAGGCGAAGTGAGAAAGGTGAGTACTTGAGTGAATTATATTTTGGGTTCATTAAGTGTTGTATCGATTGATTGGGTGAGACATTTTTGTATGAGATTCCATATTCACTTGAAATGAGATTTATTTTCTTATAGTGTGTCCTTCACTGTCATTGTCATATTGTGTGCGGGACACACCCCCCCCCCCCCACAATTTCCTACAGGTTTAACCTTCTTTTGAGTAGATTATTGTTTGGACTGACCCTGAGCTAGACCCGTTATCAGTCGGATTGAAAATGTATGCTTGAATTAGGGATGTACAACTGGTCTGCCCGTGTTATACCGTGTTGAGCTTAGATTAGGTGGGGTCCGCTTAGTACGGTCCATGGCATGACTTAGGTCGTGCCGTGCTGGGCCATCCTACCTACATGCATGCTGGGCCATCCTAATTTTTTTTGTATAAATTGAAATACAGTTTATGGACTTTTAGGGCTTTCAACTTGAAATAAAGTTAAAATTACTAAAATAAATACACAAACATTGATGCTAATTTACAAATAAAAAATAAAACTGTAATTGTTTGAACTTCTATATTATATAAATTTCTTGTCGGGCCGGGCAGGGCCTGGTCATGGGCCAGGCACCCTGGCCCAGCACTGCACGGCCAGCGCTCTAGGCCATGCCGTCCGTCCCATGCCGTGCCACGGGCCAAGAACCCCTAGCTCATCATGGCCCACAGCATTGACTGTGCCGGGCTGGGCCAGTGAGCACGGTCAATGGGCCATGCCGGGCCTGCACAGCCCGGCCCAATTTACACCCCTAGCTTGATCTCAAGAATTATTAGTGCCAACGGTATGGCTTGGGTCGGAAATTGCCACCCCCAAAATTGAGTTTGAAATTGCATGTTTCTTTTAGGGAATGAATTGCTGACAAAACCTTATGGTGGGTTTGTTTGTTTGCATTAAAATATGGAGAAATTATTCGGTACATAGGTTTTATGCTTTAAATAGTTATGGATGAAGACCATGGGTCAATTTTAAAAAAAGGGGCATCACATAACCTTTCCTTTTATTGAAATATGATCAAAGAAAAATGAATAATGAATAAGAACCATGCATCACTCTGAATTATTTATTTCCCATTTTGATTCAACTATATTTTCATTAAAGAAAAGATTATTTGATGCTATTTTTTAAAGTTCACCTTTGGTCTTCATTTTTAACCACTTATGGTTTCAATTCCGTGTCTCCAATTCATATGTATTGTGATGCAAACAAACAGACCCTATATAGTGAAAGATTAACAAAGTAGTTTACTTAGATATATCCTTTTTTTTTTACCAAGAGTTCACCTGGTATCAGCACATCCTAGGGGATGTTTACCAGAAACCTTTTTTTATTGTTGTTGTTGTTGTTGTAGAACAGAAACAAGTTATCGGGCTGCACCCAAGCTGAGGGCTAGGCCAGACCTGACTTGTGTTCCTCTGACATAGCTAATGAGGCTTATTCTTAACAAAACATGGGCCACCACATTAGAGAATTTTGTTTCGTTTAAACTAACATCAGGTTGGATTATAATCAGATGTTAAAGATGACCCCGTTCACATGACAAATCTGGACTAAAGATAAGATGGTTAAATTTCTAGAACTGATGATATCTTAACTGGACTGATCTAATCTCCTGTTTGCTTGAAGCCCGTTTGTTTTATGTAATTGATTCCCTAGGAAATATGAGAGTTTGCATCTTACAAGTGCTTACAAACGAAGCATCAAAGGTGAATATCCAAAAATGATCATTAAATAACCTCTCTTTTAATGAAAGTTGAACAATGAATGATGGAAAATGAGTAGCCAACCATCACCTTTTTAATTTAAATCCTCTGAAAGTCAATGACTCATGCACATTATCGCTTCCTTATATCATTGACTCATCGCTTCTTTAATAGTAATCCTTGGGTGGAGCTCATTTGATCATGAAGTTCTATGTAATTCCTATCATCACGATTTTCGTTTGAGTGGTGCGTGTAATTGCCAAGTTAAGCAGTTAAATAATAAAATAGAATTTTTTAAAGATACTATTCAAGAAATTTTTTGAATATCATGGGTGAGG